>CM077034.1:19855641-20148141 GCA_039090855.1 Macrothele yani
AGATCACATGTAGAGGATTTTAGGAAGGGAGTGTCTGACCCCAGGTCTTAAACAACCCTTAGAAATAGGAAGCTAGGAGATTTGGGCTAGAGTGCCCGATAGGAAAGTGACACGGAAGCGAGGTAGAAAGACGCCCTTATTTACTACCGGGGGTCAGAAGGCTTAACGTGCCCATTCAATGCTCTAGTAGATCAGATCTGATCATATGTAGAGGATTTTAGGAAGGGAGTGTCTGACCCCAGGTCTTAAACAACCCTTAGAAATAGGAAGCTAGGAGATTTGGGCTAGAGTGCCCGATAGGAAAGTGACACGGAAGCGAGGTAGAAGACGCCCTTATTTACTACCGGGGGTCAGAAGGCTTAACGTGCCCATTCAATGCTCTAGTAGATCAGATCAGATCACATGTAGAGGATTTTAGGAAGGGAGTGTCTGACCCCAGGTCTTAAACAACCCTTAGAAATAGGAAGCTAGGAGATTTGGGCTAGAGTGCCCGATAGGAAAGTGACACGGAAGCGAGGTAGAAGACGCCCTTATTTACTACCGGGGGTCAGAAGGCTTAACGTGCCCATTCAATGCTCTAATAGATCAGATCAGATCACATGTAGAGGATTTTAGGAAGGGAGTGTCTGACCCCAGGTCTTAAACAACCCTTAGAAATAGGAAGCTAGGAGATTTGGGCTAGAGTGCCCGATAGGAAAGTGACACGGAAGCGAGGTAGAAGACGCCCTTATTTACTACCGGGGGTCAGAAGGCTTAACGTGCCCATTCAATGCTCTAGTAGATCAGATCAGATCACATGTAGAGGATTTTAGGAAGGGAGTGTCTGACCCCAGGTCTTAAACAACCCTTAGAAATAGGAAGCTAGGAGATTTGGGCTAGAGTGCCCGATAGGAAAGTGACACGGAAGCGAGGTAGAAGACGACCTTATTTACTACCGGGGGTCAGAAGGCTTAACGTGCCCATTCAATGCTCTAGTAGATCAGATCAGATCATATGTAGAGGATTTTAGGAAGGGAGTGTCTGACCCCAGGTCTTAAACAACCCTTAGAAATAGGAAGCTAGGAGATTTGGGCTAGAGTGCCCGATAGGAAAGTGACACGGAAGCGAGGTAGAAGACGCCCTTATTTACTACCGGGGGTCAGAAGGCTTAACGTGCCCATTCAATGCTCTAGTAGATCAGATCTGATCATATGTAGAGGATTTTAGGAAGGGAGTGTCTGACCCCAGGTCTTAAACAACCCTTAGAAATAGGAAGCTAGGAGATTTGGGCTAGAGTGCCCGATAGGAAAGTGACACGGAAGCGAGGTAGAAGACGCCCTTGTTTACTACCGGGGGTCAGAAGGCTTAACGTGCCCATTCAATGCTCTAGTAGATCAGATCAGATCATATGTAGAGGATTTTAGGAAGGGAGTGTCTGACCCCAGGTCTTAAACAACCCTTAGAAATAGGAAGCTAGGAGATTTGGGCTAGAGTGCCCGATAGGAAAGTGACACGGAAGCGAGGTAGAAGACGCCCTTGTTTACTACCGGGGGTCAGAAGGCTTAACGTGCCCATTCAATGCTCTAGTAGATCAGATCTGATCATATGTAGAGGATTTTAGGAAGGGAGTGTCTGACCCCAGGTCTTAAACAACCCTTAGAAATAGGAAGCTAGGAGATTTGGGCTAGAGTGCCCGATAGGAAAGTGACACGGAAGCGAGGTAGAAGACGCCCTTGTTTACTACCGGGGGTCAGAAGGCTTAACGTGCCCATTCAATGCTCTAGTAGATCAGATCAGATCATATGTAGAGGATTTTAGGAAGGGAGTGTCTGACCCCAGGTCTTAAACAACCCTTAGAAATAGGAAGCTAGGAGATTTGGGCTAGAGTGCCCGATAGGAAAGTGACACGGAAGCGAGGTAGAAGACGCCCTTATTTACTACCGGGGGTCAGAAGGCTTAACGTGCCCATTCAATGCTCTAGTAGATCAGATCTGATCATATGTATAGGATTTTAGGAAGGGAGTGTCTGACCCCAGGTCTTAAACAACCCTTAGAAATAGGAAGCTAGGAGATTTGGGCTAGAGTGCCCGATAGGAAAGTGACACGGAAGCGAGGTAGAAGACGCCCTTATTTACTACCGGGGGTCAGAAGGCTTAACGTGCCCATTCAATGCTCTAGTAGATCAGATCAGATCACATGTAGAGGATTTTAGGAAGGGAGTGTCTGACCCCAGGTCTTAAACAACCCTTAGAAATAGGAAGCTAGGAGATTTGGGCTAGAGTGCCCGATAGGAAAGTGACACGGAAGCGAGGGAGAAGACGCCCTTATTTACTACCGGGGGTCAGAAGGCTTAACGTGCCCATTCCAATGCTCTAGTAGATCAGATCAGATCACATGTAGAGGATTTTAGGAAGGGAGTGTCTGACCCCAGGTCTTAAACAACCCTTAGAAATAGGAAGCTAGGAGATTTGGGCTAGAGTGCCCGATAGGAAAGTGACACGGAAGCGAGGGAGAAGACGCCCTTATTTACTACCGGGGGTCAGAAGGCTTAACGTGCCCATTCAATGCTCTAGTAGATCAGATCTGATCATATGTAGAGGATTTTAGGAAGGGAGTGTCTGACCCCAGGTCTTAAACAACCCTTAGAAATAGGAAGCTAGGAGATTTGGGCTAGAGTGCCCGATAGGAAAGTGACACGGAAGCGAGGTAGAAGACGCCCTTATTTACTACCGGGGGTCAGAAGGCTTAACGTGCCCATTCAATGCTCTAGTAGATCAGATCTGATCATATGTAGAGGATTTTAGGAAGGGAGTGTCTGACCCCAGGTCTTAAACAACCCTTAGAAATAGGAAGCTAGGAGATTTGGGCTAGAGTGCCCGATAGGAAAGTGACACGGAAGCGAGGGAGAAGACGCCCTTATTTACTACCGGGGGTCAGAAGGCTTAACGTGCCCATTCAATGCTCTAGTAGATCAGATCAGATCATATGTAGAGGATTTTAGGAAGGAGTGTCTGACCCCAGGTCTTAAACAACCCTTAGAAATAGAAGCCTAGGAGATTTGAGGCTAGAGTGCCCGATAGGAAAGTGACACGAGAGGAAGCGAGGTAGAAAGACGCCCTTATTTACTGACCGGGGGTCAGTACCTGTGGCCCGAAGGCTTAACGTGCCCATTCAATGCTCTAGTAGATCAAGATCTGATCATATGTAGAGGATTTTAGGAAGGGGAGTGTCCCCTTGACCCCAGGTCTTAAACAACCTCTTAGAAATAGAAAGCTAGGAGATTTAGGCTAGAGTGCCCGATAGAGAAGAGAAAGTGACACGGAAGCGAGGGTAGAAAGACGCCCTTATTTACTACCGGGGCCAGTACCTGTGGCCAGAAGGCTTAACGTGCCCATTCAATGACTGTCTAATAGATCAGATCAGATCGCATATGTAGAGGATTTTAGGAAGGGAGTGTCTGACCCCAGGTCTTAAACAACCCTATAGAAATAGGAAGCTAGGAAGATTTGGAGCTAGAGTGCCCGATAGAAAGTGACACTGGAAGCTTGAGGAGTAGAAGACGCCACTTATTTACTACCGGGGGGACAGTACCTGTGGCCTGAAGGCTTTAACGTGCCCGATTTCACAATGCTCTTGTAGATCCAGATCAGATACATGTGTAGAGGATTTTAGGAAGGGAGTGTCTGACCCCAGGTCTTAAACAACCCTTAAGAAACCAAGGAAGCTAGGGAGAGATTTGGGCTGGAGAGTGCCCGATAGCAAGAAGTGACACGGAAGCGAGGTAAAAGACTGCCCTTATTTACTACCGGGGAGGGCCAGTACCCGTGGCCAGACGGCTTGGCAACGTGCCCATTCAATGTCTCTTGTAGATCAGATCAGATCACATGTGAACAGGATTTTAGGGGAAGGAGGAGTGTCTGACCCCAGGGCTTAAACAACTCCTTAGAAATAGGAAGCTAGGAGATTTGGGCTAGAGTGCCCAGAAGTAGGAAAGTGACACGGAAAAGACGAGGTAGAAAGACATGCCCTTGTTTACTACTGGGGGGCCAGAAACCTGTGGCCCGACGGCTTAACGTTCTTGCATTCAATGCTCTAGTAGATCAAGATCAGATCACATGTGAAGAGGATTTTAGGAAAGGAGTGTCTGAAGCCCCAGGTCTTAAACAACCCTTAGAAATAGGAAGCTAGGAGGATTTGGGCTAGAAGTGCCCGATAGAGAAAGTGACACGGAAGCTTCGAGGTAGGGAGAGAGAGACCGCCCTTATTTACTACCGGAGTGCCAGTACCTGTGGTCAGACGGCTTAACGTGCCCATTCAATGCTCTAGTAGATCAGATCCAGATCATATGTAGAGGATTTTAGGAAGGGAGTGTCTGACCCCAGGTCTTAAACAACCCTTAGAAATAGGAAGCTAGGAGATTTGGGCTAGGAGTGACCGATAGGGAGTGAAACTGAAGCGAGCTAGAAGACTTCCTTTATTTACTACCGGGGGCCAGTACCTGTGGCCCGACGGCTTAACGGGACAATTCAATGCTCTTGTAGATGAGATCAGATCACATGTAGAGGATTTTAGGAAGGGAGTGTTCGACCCCAGGTCTTAAACAACCCTTAGAAATAGGAAGCTAGGAGATTTGGGCTAGAGTGCCCGATAGGAAAGTGACACGGAAGCGAGCTAGAAGACTTCTTATTTACAACCGGGGGGCCAGTACCTGTGGCCCGACGGCTTAACGAGACAATTCAATGCTCTTGTAGATCAGATCAGATCATACGTAGAGGATTTTAGGAAGGGAGTGTTTGACCCCAGGTCTTAAACAACCTTGTGAAACAGGAAGCTAGGAGATTTGGGCTAGAGTGACTCAGGAAAGTGAAACTGAAGCGAGGTAGAAGACGCCCTTATTTACTACTGGCATGCTAGTACCTGTGGCCCGACGGCTTAACGAGACAATTCAATGCTCTTGTAGATCAGATCAGATCACACGTAGAGGATTTTAGGAAGGAGTGTCTGACCCCAGGTCTTAAACAACCCTTAGAAATAGGAAGCTAGGAGATTTGGGCTAGAGTGCCCGATAGGAAAGTGACACGGAAGCGAGGTAGAAGACGCCCTTATTTACTACCGGGGGTCAGAAGGCTTAACGTGCCCATTCAATGCTCTAGTAGATCAGATCAGATCATATGTAGAGGATTTTAGGAAGGGAGTGTCTGACCCCAGGTCTTAAACAACCCTTAGAAATAGGAAGCTAGGAGATTTGGGCTAGAGTGCCCGATAGGAAAGTGACACGGAAGCGAGGTAGAAGACGCCCTTATTTACTACCGGGGGTCAGAAGGCTTAACGTGCCCATTCAATGCTCTAGTAGATCAGATCTGATCATATGTAGAGGATTTTAGGAAGGGAGTGTCTGACCCCAGGTCTTAAACAACCCTTAGAAATAGGAAGCTAGGAGATTTGGGCTAGAGTGCCCGATAGGAAAGTGACACGGAAGCGAGGTAGAAGACGCCCTTATTTACTACCGGGGGTCAGAAGGCTTAACGTGCCCATTCAATGCTCTAGTAGATCAGATCAGATCATATGTAGAGGATTTTAGGAAGGGAGTGTCTGACCCCAGGTCTTAAACAACCCTTAGAAATAGGAAGCTAGGAGATTTGGGCTAGAGTGCCCGATAGGAAAGTGACACGGAAGCGAGGTAGAAGACGCCCTTATTTACTACCGGGGGTCAGAAGGCTTAACGTGCCCATTCAATGCTCTAGTAGATCAGATCAGATCATATGTAGAGGATTTTAGGAAGGGAGTGTCTGACCCCAGGTCTTAAACAACCCTTAGAAATAGGAAGCTAGGAGATTTGGGCTAGAGTGCCCGATAGGAAAGTGACACGGAAGCGAGGTAGAAGACGCCCTTATTTACTACCGGGGGTCAGAAGGCTTAACGTGCCCATTCAATGCTCTAGTAGATCAGATCAGATCATATGTAGAGGATTTTAGGAAGGGAGTGTCTGACCCCAGGTCTTAAACAACCCTTAGAAATAGGAAGCTAGGAGATTTGGGCTAGAGTGCCCGATAGGAAAGTGACACGGAAGCGAGGTAGAAGACGCCCTTATTTACTACCGGGGTCAGAAGGCTTAACGTGCCCATTCAATGCTCTAGTAGATCAGATCAGATCATATGTAGAGGATTTTAGGAAGGGAGTGTCTGACCCCAGGTCTTAAACAACCCTTAGAAATAGGAAGCTAGGAGATTTGGGCTAGAGTGCCCGATAGGAAAGTGACACGGAAGCGAGGTAGAAGACGCCCTTATTTACTACCGGGGGTCAGAAGGCTTAACGTGCCCATTCAATGCTCTAGTAGATCAGATCAGATCATATGTAGAGGATTTTAGGAAGGGAGTGTCTGACCCCAGGTCTTAAACAACCCTTAGAAATAGGAAGCTAGGAGATTTGGGCTAGAGTGCCCGATAGGAAAGTGACACGGAAGCGAGGTAGAAGACGCCCTTATTTACTACCGGGGGTCAGAAGGCTTAACGTGCCCATTCAATGCTCTAGTAGATCAGATCAGATCATATGTAGAGGATTTTAGGAAGGAGTGTCTGACCCCAGGTCTTAAACAACCCTTAGAAATAGGAAGCTAGGAGATTTGGGCTAGAGTGCCCGATAGGAAAGTGACACGGAAGCGAGGTAGAAGACGCCCTTATTTACTACCGGGGGTCAGAAGGCTTAACGTGCCCATTCAATGCTCTAGTAGATCAGATCAGATCATATGTAGAGGATTTTAGGAAGGGAGTGTCTGACCCCAGGTCTTAAACAACCCTTAGAAATAGGAAGCTAGGAGATTTGGGCTAGAGTGCCCGATAGGAAAGTGACACGGAAGCGAGGTAGAAGACGCCCTTATTTACTACCGGGGGTCAGAAGGCTTAACGTGCCCATTCAATGCTCTAGTAGATCAGATCTGATCATATGTAGAGGATTTTAGGAAGGGAGTGTCTGACCCCAGGTCTTAAACAACCCTTAGAAATAGGAAGCTAGGAGATTTGGGCTAGAGTGCCCGATAGGAAAGTGACACGGAAGCGGGTAGAAGACGCCCTTATTTACTACCGGGGGTCAGAAGGCTTAACGTGCCCATTCAATGCTCTAGTAGATCAGATCAGATCATATGTAGAGGATTTTAGGAAGGAGTGTCTGACCCCAGGTCTTAAACAACCCTTAGAAATAGGAAGCTAGGAGATTTGGGCTAGAGTGCCCGATAGGAAAGTGACACGGAAGCGAGGTAGAAGACGCCCTTATTTACTACCGGGGGTCAGAAGGCTTAACGTGCCCATTCAATGCTCTAGTAGATCAGATCTGATCATATGTAGAGGATTTTAGGAAGGGAGTGTCTGACCCCAGGTCTTAAACAACCCTTAGAAATAGGAAGCTAGGAGATTTGGGCTAGAGTGCCCGATAGGAAAGTGACACGGAAGCGAGGTAGAAGACGCCCTTATTTACTACCGGGGGTCAGAAGGCTTAACGTGCCCATTCAATGCTCTAGTAGATCAGATCTGATCATATGTAGAGGATTTTAGGAAGGGAGTGTCTGACCCCAGGTCTTAAACAACCCTTAGAAATAGGAAGCTAGGAGATTTGGGCTAGAGTGCCCGATAGGAAAGTGACACGGAAGCGAGGTAGAAGACGCCCTTATTTACTACCGGGGGTCAGAAGGCTTAACGTGCCCATTCAATGCTCTAGTAGATCAGATCAGATCATATGTAGAGGATTTTAGGAAGGGAGTGTCTGACCCCAGGTCTTAAACAACCCTTAGAAATAGGAAGCTAGGAGATTTGGGCTAGAGTGCCCGATAGGAAAGTGACACGGAAGCGAGGTAGAAGACGCCCTTATTTACTACCGGGGGTCAGAAGGCTTAACGTGCCCATTCAATGCTCTAGTAGATCAGATCAGATCATATGTAGAGGATTTTAGGAAGGGAGTGTCTGACCCCAGGTCTTAAACAACCCTTAGAAATAGGAAGCTAGGAGATTTGGGCTAGAGTGCCCGATAGGAAAGTGACACGGAAGCGAGGTAGAAGACGCCCTTATTTACTACCGGGGGTCAGAAGGCTTAACGTGCCCATTCAATGCTCTAGTAGATCAGATCAGATCATATGTAGAGGATTTTAGGAAGGGAGTGTCTGACCCCAGGTCTTAAACAACCCTTAGAAATAGGAAGCTAGGAGATTTGGGCTAGAGTGCCCGATAGGAAAGTGACACGGAAGCGAGGTAGAAGACGCCCTTATTTACTACCGGGGGTCAGAAGGCTTAACGTGCCCATTCAATGCTCTAGTAGATCAGATCAGATCATATGTAGAGGATTTTAGGAAGGGAGTGTCTGACCCCAGGTCTTAAACAACCCTTAGAAATAGGAAGCTAGGAGATTTGGGCTAGAGTGCCCGATAGGAAAGTGACACGGAAGCGAGGTAGAAGACGCCCTTATTTACTACCGGGGGTCAGAAGGCTTAACGTGCCCATTCAATGCTCTAGTAGATCAGATCAGATCATATGTAGAGGATTTTAGGAAGGGAGTGTCTGACCCCAGGTCTTAAACAACCCTTAGAAATAGGAAGCTAGGAGATTTGGGCTAGAGTGCCCGATAGGAAAGTGACACGGAAGCGAGGTAGAAGACGCCCTTATTTACTACCGGGGGTCAGAAGGCTTAACGTGCCCATTCAATGCTCTAGTAGATCAGATCAGATCATATGTAGAGGATTTTAGGAAGGGAGTGTCTGACCCCAGGTCTTAAACAACCCTTAGAAATAGGAAGCTAGGAGATTTGGGCTAGAGTGCCCGATAGGAAAGTGACACGGAAGCGAGGTAGAAGACGCCCTTATTTACTACCGGGGGTCAGAAGGCTTAACGTGCCCATTCAATGCTCTAGTAGATCAGATCAGATCATATGTAGAGGATTTTAGGAAGGGAGTGTCTGACCCCAGGTCTTAAACAACCCTTAGAAATAGGAAGCTAGGAGATTTGGGCTAGAGTGCCCGATAGGAAAGTGACACGGAAGCGAGGTAGAAGACGCCCTTATTTACTACCGGGGGTCAGAAGGCTTAACGTGCCCATTCAATGCTCTAGTAGATCAGATCAGATCATATGTAGAGGATTTTAGGAAGGAGTGTCTGACCCCAGGTCTTAAACAACCCTTAGAAATAGGAAGCTAGGAGATTTGGGCTAGAGTGCCCGATAGGAAAGTGACACGGAAGCGAGGTAGAAGACGCCCTTATTTACTACCGGGGGTCAGAAGGCTTAACGTGCCCATTCAATGCTCTAGTAGATCAGATCAGATCATATGTAGAGGATTTTAGGAAGGGAGTGTCTGACCCCAGGTCTTAAACAACCCTTAGAAATAGGAAGCTAGGAGATTTGGGCTAGAGTGCCCGATAGGAAAGTGACACGGAAGCGAGGTAGAAGACGCCCTTATTTACTACCGGGGGTCAGAAGGCTTAACGTGCCCATTCAATGCTCTAGTAGATCAGATCAGATCATATGTAGAGGATTTTAGGAAGGGAGTGTCTGACCCCAGGTCTTAAACAACCCTTAGAAATAGGAAGCTAGGAGATTTGGGCTAGAGTGCCCGATAGGAAAGTGACACGGAAGCGAGGTAGAAGACGCCCTTATTTACTACCGGGGGTCAGAAGGCTTAACGTGCCCATTCAATGCTCTAGTAGATCAGATCTGATCATATGTAGAGGATTTTAGGAAGGGAGTGTCTGACCCCAGGTCTTAAACAACCCTTAGAAATAGGAAGCTAGGAGATTTGGGCTAGAGTGCCCGATAGGAAAGTGACACGGAAGCGAGGTAGAAGACGCCCTTATTTACTACCGGGGGTCAGAAGGCTTAACGTGCCCATTCAATGCTCTAGTAGATCAGATCTGATCATATGTAGAGGATTTTAGGAAGGGAGTGTCTGACCCCAGGTCTTAAACAACCCTTAGAAATAGGAAGCTAGGAGATTTGGGCTAGAGTGCCCGATAGGAAAGTGACACGGAAGCGAGGTAGAAGACGCCCTTATTTACTACCGGGGGTCAGAAGGCTTAACGTGCCCATTCAATGCTCTAGTAGATCAGATCTGATCATATGTAGAGGATTTTAGGAAGGGAGTGTCTGACCCCAGGTCTTAAACAACCCTTAGAAATAGGAAGCTAGGAGATTTGGGCTAGAGTGCCCGATAGGAAAGTGACACGGAAGCGAGGTAGAAGACGCCCTTATTTACTACCGGGGGTCAGAAGGCTTAACGTGCCCATTCAATGCTCTAGTAGATCAGATCTGATCATATGTAGAGGATTTTAGGAAGGGAGTGTCTGACCCCAGGTCTTAAACAACCCTTAGAAATAGGAAGCTAGGAGATTTGGGCTAGAGTGCCCGATAGGAAAGTGACACGGAAGCGAGGTAGAAGACGCCCTTATTTACTACCGGGGGTCAGAAGGCTTAACGTGCCCATTCAATGCTCTAGTAGATCAGATCTGATCATATGTAGAGGATTTTAGGAAGGGAGTGTCTGACCCCAGGTCTTAAACAACCCTTAGAAATAGGAAGCTAGGAGATTTGGGCTAGAGTGCCCGATAGGAAAGTGACACGGAAGCGAGGTAGAAGACGCCCTTATTTACTACCGGGGGTCAGAAGGCTTAACGTGCCCATTCAATGCTCTAGTAGATCAGATCAGATCATATGTAGAGGATTTTAGGAAGGGAGTGTCTGACCCCAGGTCTTAAACAACCCTTAGAAATAGGAAGCTAGGAGATTTGGGCTAGAGTGCCCGATAGGAAAGTGACACGGAAGCGAGGTAGAAGACGCCCTTATTTACTACCGGGGGTCAGAAGGCTTAACGTGCCCATTCAATGCTCTAGTAGATCAGATCAGATCATATGTAGAGGATTTTAGGAAGGAGTGTCTGACCCCAGGTCTTAAACAACCCTTAGAAATAGGAAGCTAGGAGATTTGGGCTAGAGTGCCCGATAGGAAAGTGACACGGAAGCGAGGTAGAAGACGCCCTTATTTACTACCGGGGGTCAGAAGGCTTAACGTGCCCATTCAATGCTCTAGTAGATCAGATCAGATCATATGTAGAGGATTTTAGGAAGGGAGTGTCTGACCCCAGGTCTTAAACAACCCTTAGAAATAGGAAGCTAGGAGATTTGGGCTAGAGTGCCCGATAGGAAAGTGACACGGAAGCGAGGTAGAAGACGCCCTTATTTACTACCGGGGGTCAGAAGGCTTAACGTGCCCATTCAATGCTCTAGTAGATCAGATCAGATCATATGTAGAGGATTTTAGGAAGGGAGTGTCTGACCCCAGGTCTTAAACAACCCTTAGAAATAGGAAGCTAGGAGATTTGGGCTAGAGTGCCCGATAGGAAAGTGACACGGAAGCGAGGTAGAAGACGCCCTTATTTACTACCGGGGGTCAGAAGGCTTAACGTGCCCATTCAATGCTCTAGTAGATCAGATCAGATCATATGTAGAGGATTTTAGGAAGGAGTGTCTGACCCCAGGTCTTAAACAACCCTTAGAAATAGGAAGCTAGGAGATTTGGGCTAGAGTGCCCGATAGGAAAGTGACACGGAAGCGAGGTAGAAGACGCCCTTATTTACTACCGGGGGTCAGAAGGCTTAACGTGCCCATTCAATGCTCTAGTAGATCAGATCAGATCATATGTAGAGGATTTTAGGAAGGGAGTGTCTGACCCCAGGTCTTAAACAACCCTTAGAAATAGGAAGCTAGGAGATTTGGGCTAGAGTGCCCGATAGGAAAGTGACACGGAAGCGAGGTAGAAGACGCCCTTATTTACTACCGGGGGTCAGAAGGCTTAACGTGCCCATTCAATGCTCTAGTAGATCAGATCAGATCATATGTAGAGGATTTTAGGAAGGGAGTGTCTGACCCCAGGTCTTAAACAACCCTTAGAAATAGGAAGCTAGGAGATTTGGGCTAGAGTGCCCGATAGGAAAGTGACACGGAAGCGAGGTAGAAGACGCCCTTATTTACTACCGGGGGTCAGAAGGCTTAACGTGCCCATTCAATGCTCTAGTAGATCAGATCAGATCATATGTAGAGGATTTTAGGAAGGGAGTGTCTGACCCCAGGTCTTAAACAACCCTTAGAAATAGGAAGCTAGGAGATTTGGGCTAGAGTGCCCGATAGGAAAGTGACACGGAAGCGAGGTAGAAGACGCCCTTATTTACTACCGGGGGTCAGAAGGCTTAACGTGCCCATTCAATGCTCTAGTAGATCAGATCTGATCATATGTAGAGGATTTTAGGAAGGGAGTGTCTGACCCCAGGTCTTAAACAACCCTTAGAAATAGGAAGCTAGGAGATTTGGGCTAGAGTGCCCGATAGGAAAGTGACACGGAAGCGAGGTAGAAGACGCCCTTATTTACTACCGGGGGTCAGAAGGCTTAACGTGCCCATTCAATGCTCTAGTAGATCAGATCTGATCATATGTAGAGGATTTTAGGAAGGGAGTGTCTGACCCCAGGTCTTAAACAACCCTTAGAAATAGGAAGCTAGGAGATTTGGGCTAGAGTGCCCGATAGGAAAGTGACACGGAAGCGAGGTAGAAGACGCCCTTATTTACTACCGGGGGTCAGAAGGCTTAACGTGCCCATTCAATGCTCTAGTAGATCAGATCTGATCATATGTAGAGGATTTTAGGAAGGAGTGTCTGACCCCAGGTCTTAAACAACCCTTAGAAATAGGAAGCTAGGAGATTTGGGCTAGAGTGCCCGATAGGAAAGTGACACGGAAGCGAGGTAGAAGACGCCCTTATTTACTACCGGGGGTCAGAAGGCTTAACGTGCCCATTCAATGCTCTAGTAGATCAGATCTGATCATATGTAGAGGATTTTAGGAAGGGAGTGTCTGACCCCAGGTCTTAAACAACCCTTAGAAATAGGAAGCTAGGAGATTTGGGCTAGAGTGCCCGATAGGAAAGTGACACGGAAGCGAGGTAGAAGACGCCCTTATTTACTACCGGGGGTCAGAAGGCTTAACGTGCCCATTCAATGCTCTAGTAGATCAGATCAGATCATATGTAGAGGATTTTAGGAAGGGAGTGTCTGACCCCAGGTCTTAAACAACCCTTAGAAATAGGAAGCTAGGAGATTTGGGCTAGAGTGCCCGATAGGAAAGTGACACGGAAGCGAGGTAGAAGACGCCCTTATTTACTACCGGGGGTCAGAAGGCTTAACGTGCCCATTCAATGCTCTAGTAGATCAGATCTGATCATATGTAGAGGATTTTAGGAAGGGAGTGTCTGACCCCAGGTCTTAAACAACCCTTAGAAATAGGAAGCTAGGAGATTTGGGCTAGAGTGCCCGATAGGAAAGTGACACGGAAGCGAGGTAGAAGACGCCCTTATTTACTACCGGGGGTCAGAAGGCTTAACGTGCCCATTCAATGCTCTAGTAGATCAGATCAGATCATATGTAGAGGATTTTAGGAAGGGAGTGTCTGACCCCAGGTCTTAAACAACCCTTAGAAATAGGAAGCTAGGAGATTTGGGCTAGAGTGCCCGATAGGAAAGTGACACGGAAGCGAGGTAGAAGACGCCCTTATTTACTACCGGGGGTCAGAAGGCTTAACGTGCCCATTCAATGCTCTAGTAGATCAGATCTGATCATATGTATAGGATTTTAGGAAGGGAGTGTCTGACCCCAGGTCTTAAACAACCCTTAGAAATAGGAAGCTAGGAGATTTGGGCTAGAGTGCCCGATAGGAAAGTGACACGGAAGCGAGGTAGAAGACGCCCTTATTTACTACCGGGGGTCAGAAGGCTTAACGTGCCCATTCAATGCTCTAGTAGATCAGATCAGATCATATGTAGAGGATTTTAGGAAGGGAGTGTCTGACCCCAGGTCTTAAACAACCCTTAGAAATAGGAAGCTAGGAGATTTGGGCTAGAGTGCCCGATAGGAAAGTGACACGGAAGCGAGGTAGAAGACGCCCTTATTTACTACCGGGGGTCAGAAGGCTTAACGTGCCCATTCAATGCTCTAGTAGATCAGATCAGATCATATGTAGAGGATTTTAGGAAGGGAGTGTCTGACCCCAGGTCTTAAACAACCCTTAGAAATAGGAAGCTAGGAGATTTGGGCTAGAGTGCCCGATAGGAAAGTGACACGGAAGCGAGGTAGAAGACGCCCTTATTTACTACCGGGGGTCAGAAGGCTTAACGTGCCCATTCAATGCTCTAGTAGATCAGATCAGATCATATGTAGAGGATTTTAGGAAGGGAGTGTCTGACCCCAGGTCTTAAACAACCCTTAGAAATAGGAAGCTAGGAGATTTGGGCTAGAGTGCCCGATAGGAAAGTGACACGGAAGCGAGGTAGAAGACGCCCTTATTTACTACCGGGGGTCAGAAGGCTTAACGTGCCCATTCAATGCTCTAGTAGATCAGATCAGATCATATGTAGAGGATTTTAGGAAGGGAGTGTCTGACCCCAGGTCTTAAACAACCCTTAGAAATAGGAAGCTAGGAGATTTGGGCTAGAGTGCCCGATAGGAAAGTGACACGGAAGCGAGGTAGAAGACGCCCTTATTTACTACCGGGGGTCAGAAGGCTTAACGTGCCCATTCAATGCTCTAGTAGATCAGATCTGATCATATGTAGAGGATTTTAGGAAGGGAGTGTCTGACCCCAGGTCTTAAACAACCCTTAGAAATAGGAAGCTAGGAGATTTGGGCTAGAGTGCCCGATAGGAAAGTGACACGGAAGCGAGGTAGAAGACGCCCTTATTTACTACCGGGGGTCAGAAGGCTTAACGTGCCCATTCAATGCTCTAGTAGATCAGATCAGATCATATGTAGAGGATTTTAGGAAGGGAGTGTCTGACCCCAGGTCTTAAACAACCCTTAGAAATAGGAAGCTAGGAGATTTGGGCTAGAGTGCCCGATAGGAAAGTGACACGGAAGCGAGGTAGAAGACGCCCTTATTTACTACCGGGGGTCAGAAGGCTTAACGTGCCCATTCAATGCTCTAGTAGATCAGATCAGATCATATGTAGAGGATTTTAGGAAGGGAGTGTCTGACCCCAGGTCTTAAACAACCCTTAGAAATAGGAAGCTAGGAGATTTGGGCTAGAGTGCCCGATAGGAAAGTGACACGGAAGCGAGGTAGAAGACGCCCTTATTTACTACCGGGGGTCAGAAGGCTTAACGTGCCCATTCAATGCTCTAGTAGATCAGATCTGATCATATGTAGAGGATTTTAGGAAGGGAGTGTCTGACCCCAGGTCTTAAACAACCCTTAGAAATAGGAAGCTAGGAGATTTGGGCTAGAGTGCCCGATAGGAAAGTGACACGGAAGCGAGGTAGAAGACGCCCTTATTTACTACCGGGGGTCAGAAGGCTTAACGTGCCCATTCAATGCTCTAGTAGATCAGATCAGATCATATGTAGAGGATTTTAGGAAGGGAGTGTCTGACCCCAGGTCTTAAACAACCCTTAGAAATAGGAAGCTAGGAGATTTGGGCTAGAGTGCCCGATAGGAAAGTGACACGGAAGCGAGGTAGAAGACGCCCTTATTTACTACCGGGGGTCAGAAGGCTTAACGTGCCCATTCAATGCTCTAGTAGATCAGATCAGATCATATGTAGAGGATTTTAGGAAGGGAGTGTCTGACCCCAGGTCTTAAACAACCCTTAGAAATAGGAAGCTAGGAGATTTGGGCTAGAGTGCCCGATAGGAAAGTGACACGGAAGCGAGGTAGAAGACGCCCTTATTTACTACCGGGGGTCAGAAGGCTTAACGTGCCCATTCAATGCTCTAGTAGATCAGATCAGATCATATGTAGAGGATTTTAGGAAGGGAGTGTCTGACCCCAGGTCTTAAACAACCCTTAGAAATAGGAAGCTAGGAGATTTGGGCTAGAGTGCCCGATAGGAAAGTGACACGGAAGCGAGGTAGAAGACGCCCTTATTTACTACCGGGGGTCAGAAGGCTTAACGTGCCCATTCAATGCTCTAGTAGATCAGATCAGATCATATGTAGAGGATTTTAGGAAGGGAGTGTCTGACCCCAGGTCTTAAACAACCCTTAGAAATAGGAAGCTAGGAGATTTGGGCTAGAGTGCCCGATAGGAAAGTGACACGGAAGCGAGGTAGAAGACGCCCTTATTTACTACCGGGGGTCAGAAGGCTTAACGTGCCCATTCAATGCTCTAGTAGATCAGATCAGATCATATGTAGAGGATTTTAGGAAGGGAGTGTCTGACCCCAGGTCTTAAACAACCCTTAGAAATAGGAAGCTAGGAGATTTGGGCTAGAGTGCCCGATAGGAAAGTGACACGGAAGCGAGGTAGAAGACGCCCTTATTTACTACCGGGGGTCAGAAGGCTTAACGTGCCCATTCAATGCTCTAGTAGATCAGATCAGATCATATGTAGAGGATTTTAGGAAGGGAGTGTCTGACCCCAGGTCTTAAACAACCCTTAGAAATAGGAAGCTAGGAGATTTGGGCTAGAGTGCCCGATAGGAAAGTGACACGGAAGCGAGGTAGAAGACGCCCTTATTTACTACCGGGGGTCAGAAGGCTTAACGTGCCCATTCAATGCTCTAGTAGATCAGATCAGATCATATGTAGAGGATTTTAGGAAGGGAGTGTCTGACCCCAGGTCTTAAACAACCCTTAGAAATAGGAAGCTAGGAGATTTGGGCTAGAGTGCCCGATAGGAAAGTGACACGGAAGCGAGGTAGAAGACGCCCTTATTTACTACCGGGGGTCAGAAGGCTTAACGTGCCCATTCAATGCTCTAGTAGATCAGATCTGATCATATGTAGAGGATTTTAGGAAGGGAGTGTCTGACCCCAGGTCTTAAACAACCCTTAGAAATAGGAAGCTAGGAGATTTGGGCTAGAGTGCCCGATAGGAAAGTGACACGGAAGCGAGGTAGAAGACGCCCTTATTTACTACCGGGGGTCAGAAGGCTTAACGTGCCCATTCAATGCTCTAGTAGATCAGATCAGATCATATGTAGAGGATTTTAGGAAGGGAGTGTCTGACCCCAGGTCTTAAACAACCCTTAGAAATAGGAAGCTAGGAGATTTGGGCTAGAGTGCCCGATAGGAAAGTGACACGGAAGCGAGGTAGAAGACGCCCTTATTTACTACCGGGGGTCAGAAGGCTTAACGTGCCCATTCAATGCTCTAGTAGATCAGATCAGATCATATGTAGAGGATTTTAGGAAGGGAGTGTCTGACCCCAGGTCTTAAACAACCCTTAGAAATAGGAAGCTAGGAGATTTGGGCTAGAGTGCCCGATAGGAAAGTGACACGGAAGCGAGGTAGAAGACGCCCTTATTTACTACCGGGGGTCAGAAGGCTTAACGTGCCCATTCAATGCTCTAGTAGATCAGATCAGATCATATGTAGAGGATTTTAGGAAGGGAGTGTCTGACCCCAGGTCTTAAACAACCCTTAGAAATAGGAAGCTAGGAGATTTGGGCTAGAGTGCCCGATAGGAAAGTGACACGGAAGCGAGGTAGAAGACGCCCTTATTTACTACCGGGGGTCAGAAGGCTTAACGTGCCCATTCAATGCTCTAGTAGATCAGATCAGATCATATGTAGAGGATTTTAGGAAGGGAGTGTCTGACCCCAGGTCTTAAACAACCCTTAGAAATAGGAAGCTAGGAGATTTGGGCTAGAGTGCCCGATAGGAAAGTGACACGGAAGCGAGGTAGAAGACGCCCTTATTTACTACCGGGGGTCAGAAGGCTTAACGTGCCCATTCAATGCTCTAGTAGATCAGATCAGATCATATGTAGAGGATTTTAGGAAGGGAGTGTCTGACCCCAGGTCTTAAACAACCCTTAGAAATAGGAAGCTAGGAGATTTGGGCTAGAGTGCCCGATAGGAAAGTGACACGGAAGCGAGGGAGAAGACGCCCTTGTTTACTACCGGGGGTCAGAAGGCTTAACGTGCCCATTCAATGCTCTAGTAGATCAGATCTGATCATATGTAGAGGATTTTAGGAAGGGAGTGTCTGACCCCAGGTCTTAAACAACCCTTAGAAATAGGAAGCTAGGAGATTTGGGCTAGAGTGCCCGATAGGAAAGTGACACGGAAGCGAGGTAGAAGACGCCCTTATTTACTACCGGGGGTCAGAAGGCTTAACGTGCCCATTCAATGCTCTAGTAGATCAGATCAGATCATATGTAGAGGATTTTAGGAAGGGAGTGTCTGACCCCAGGTCTTAAACAACCCTTAGAAATAGGAAGCTAGGAGATTTGGGCTAGAGTGCCCGATAGGAAAGTGACACGGAAGCGAGGTAGAAGACGCCCTTATTTACTACCGGGGGTCAGAAGGCTTAACGTGCCCATTCAATGCTCTAGTAGATCAGATCAGATCATATGTAGAGGATTTTAGGAAGGGAGTGTCTGACCCCAGGTCTTAAACAACCCTTAGAAATAGGAAGCTAGGAGATTTGGGCTAGAGTGCCCGATAGGAAAGTGACACGGAAGCGAGGTAGAAGACGCCCTTATTTACTACCGGGGGTCAGAAGGCTTAACGTGCCCATTCAATGCTCTAGTAGATCAGATCAGATCATATGTAGAGGATTTTAGGAAGGGAGTGTCTGACCCCAGGTCTTAAACAACCCTTAGAAATAGGAAGCTAGGAGATTTGGGCTAGAGTGCCCGATAGGAAAGTGACACGGAAGCGAGGTAGAAGACGACCTTGTTTACTACCGGGGGTCAGAAGGCTTAACGTGCCCATTCAATGCTCTAGTAGATCAGATCTGATCATATGTAGAGGATTTTAGGAGTGTCTGACCCCAGGTCTTAAACAACCCTTAGAAATAGGAAGCTAGGAGATTTGGGCTAGAGTGCCCGATAGGAAAGTGACACGGAAGCGAGGTAGAAGACGCCCTTATTTACTACCGGGGGTCAGAAGGCTTAACGTGCCCATTCAATGCTCTAGTAGATCAGATCTGATCATATGTAGAGGATTTTAGGAAGGGAGTGTCTGACCCCAGGTCTTAAACAACCCTTAGAAATAGGAAGCTAGGAGATTTGGGCTAGAGTGCCCGATAGGAAAGTGACACGGAAGCGAGGTAGAAGACGCCCTTATTTACTACCGGGGGTCAGAAGGCTTAACGTGCCCATTCAATGCTCTAGTAGATCAGATCAGATCATATGTAGAGGATTTTAGGAAGGGAGTGTCTGACCCCAGGTCTTAAACAACCCTTAGAAATAGGAAGCTAGGAGATTTGGGCTAGAGTGCCCGATAGGAAAGTGACACGGAAGCGAGGTAGAAGACGCCCTTATTTACTACCGGGGGTCAGAAGGCTTAACGTGCCCATTCAATGCTCTAGTAGATCAGATCTGATCATATGTAGAGGATTTTAGGAAGGGAGTGTCTGACCCCAGGTCTTAAACAACCCTTAGAAATAGGAAGCTAGGAGATTTGGGCTAGAGTGCCCGATAGGAAAGTGACACGGAAGCGAGGTAGAAGACGCCCTTATTTACTACCGGGGGTCAGAAGGCTTAACGTGCCCATTCAATGCTCTAGTAGATCAGATCAGATCATATGTAGAGGATTTTAGGAAGGGAGTGTCTGACCCCAGGTCTTAAACAACCCTTAGAAATAGGAAGCTAGGAGATTTGGGCTAGAGTGCCCGATAGGAAAGTGACACGGAAGCGAGGTAGAAGACGCCCTTATTTACTACCGGGGGTCAGAAGGCTTAACGTGCCCATTCAATGCTCTAGTAGATCAGATCTGATCATATGTAGAGGATTTTAGGAAGGGAGTGTCTGACCCCAGGTCTTAAACAACCCTTAGAAATAGGAAGCTAGGAGATTTGGGCTAGAGTGCCCGATAGGAAAGTGACACGGAAGCGAGGTAGAAGACGCCCTTATTTACTACCGGGGGTCAGAAGGCTTAACGTGCCCATTCAATGCTCTAGTAGATCAGATCTGATCATATGTAGAGGATTTTAGGAAGGGAGTGTCTGACCCCAGGTCTTAAACAACCCTTAGAAATAGGAAGCTAGGAGATTTGGGCTAGAGTGCCCGATAGGAAAGTGACACGGAAGCGAGGTAGAAGACGCCCTTATTTACTACCGGGGGTCAGAAGGCTTAACGTGCCCATTCAATGCTCTAGTAGATCAGATCAGATCATATGTAGAGGATTTTAGGAAGGGAGTGTCTGACCCCAGGTCTTAAACAACCCTTAGAAATAGGAAGCTAGGAGATTTGGGCTAGAGTGCCCGATAGGAAAGTGACACGGAAGCGAGGTAGAAGACGCCCTTATTTACTACCGGGGGTCAGAAGGCTTAACGTGCCCATTCAATGCTCTAGTAGATCAGATCAGATCATATGTAGAGGATTTTAGGAAGGGAGTGTCTGACCCCAGGTCTTAAACAACCCTTAGAAATAGGAAGCTAGGAGATTTGGGCTAGAGTGCCCGATAGGAAAGTGACACGGAAGCGAGGTAGAAGACGCCCTTATTTACTACCGGGGGTCAGAAGGCTTAACGTGCCCATTCAATGCTCTAGTAGATCAGATCAGATCATATGTAGAGGATTTTAGGAAGGGAGTGTCTGACCCCAGGTCTTAAACAACCCTTAGAAATAGGAAGCTAGGAGATTTGGGCTAGAGTGCCCGATAGGAAAGTGACACGGAAGCGAGGTAGAAGACGCCCTTATTTACTACCGGGGGTCAGAAGGCTTAACGTGCCCATTCAATGCTCTAGTAGATCAGATCAGATCATATGTAGAGGATTTTAGGAAGGGAGTGTCTGACCCCAGGTCTTAAACAACCCTTAGAAATAGGAAGCTAGGAGATTTGGGCTAGAGTGCCCGATAGGAAAGTGACACGGAAGCGAGGTAGAAGACGCCCTTATTTACTACCGGGGGTCAGAAGGCTTAACGTGCCCATTCAATGCTCTAGTAGATCAGATCTGATCATATGTAGAGGATTTTAGGAAGGGAGTGTCTGACCCCAGGTCTTAAACAACCCTTAGAAATAGGAAGCTAGGAGATTTGGGCTAGAGTGCCCGATAGGAAAGTGACACGGAAGCGAGGTAGAAGACGCCCTATTTACTACCGGGGGTCAGAAGGCTTAACGTGCCCATTCAATGCTCTAGTAGATCAGATCAGATCATATGTAGAGGATTTTAGGAAGGGAGTGTCTGACCCCAGGTCTTAAACAACCCTTAGAAATAGGAAGCTAGGAGATTTGGGCTAGAGTGCCCGATAGGAAAGTGACACGGCAGCGAGGTAGAAGACGCCCTTATTTACTACCGGGGGTCAGAAGGCTTAACATGTCCATTCAATGCTCTAGTAGATCAGATCGATCTTATGTAGAGGATTTTAGGAAGGGAGTGTCTGACCCCAGGTCTTAAACAACCCTTAGAAATAGGAAGCTATGAGATTTGGGATAGAGTGCCCGATAGGAAAGTGACACGGAAGCGAGGTAGAAGACGCCCTTATTTACTACCGGGGGTCAGAAGGCTTAACGTGCCCATTCAATGCTCTAGTAGATCAGATCTGATCATATGTAGAGGATTTTAGGAAGGGAGTGTCTGACCCCAGGTCTTAAACAACCCTTAGAAATAGGAAGCTAGGAGATTTGGGATAGAGTGCCCGATAGGAAAGTGACACGGAAGCGAGGTAGAAGACGCCCTTATTTACTACCGGGGGTCAGAAGGCTTAACGTGCCCATTCAATGCTCTAGTAGATCAGATCTGATCATATGTAGAGGATTTTAGGAAGGGAGTGTCTGACCCCAGGTCTTAAACAACCCTTAGAAATAGGAAGCTAGGAGATTTGGGATAGAGTGCCCGATAGGAAAGTGACACGGCAGCGAGGTAGAAGACGCCCTTATTTACTACCGGGGGTCAGAAGGCTTAACATGTCCATTCAATGCTCTAGTAGATCAGATCGATCATATGTAGAGGATTTTAGGAAGGGAGTGTCTGACCCCAGGTCTTAAACAACCCTTAGAAATAGGGAAGCTAGGAGATTTGGGATAGAGTGCCCGATAGGAAAGTGACACGGAAGCGAGGTAGAAGACGCCCTTATTTACTACCGGGGGTCAGAAGGCTTAACGTGCCCATTCAATGCTCTAGTAGATCAGATCTGATCATATGTAGAGGATTTAAGGAAGGGAGTGTCTGACCCCAGGTCTTAAACAACCCTTAGAAATAGGAAGCTAGGAGATTTGGGATAGAGTGCCCGATAGGAAAGTGACACGGAAGCGAGGTAGAAGACGCCCTTATTTACTACCGGGGGTCAGAAGGCTTAACGTGCCCATTCAATGCTCTAGTAGATCAGATCTTATCATATGTAGAGGATTTTAGGAAGGGAGTGTCTGACCCCAGGTCTTAAACAACCCTTAGAAATAGGAAGCTAGGAGATTTGGGATAGAGTGCCCGATAGGAAAGTGACACGGCAGCGAGGTAGAAGACGCCCTTTTTCACTACCCGGGGTCAGAAGGCTTAACGTGTCCATTCAATGCTCTAGTAGATCAGATCGATCATATGTAGAGGATTTTAGGAAGGGAGTGTCTGACCCCAGGTCTTAAACAACCCTTAGAAATAGGAAGTTAGGAGATTTGGGCTAGAGTGCCCGATAGGAAAGTGACACGGAAGCGAGGTAGAAGACGCCCTTATTTACTACCGGGGGTCAGAAGGCTTAACGTGCCCATTCAATGCTCTAGTAGATCAGATCTGATCATATGTAGAGGATTTTAGGAAGGGAGTGTCTGACCCCAGGTCTTAAACAACCCTTAGAAATAGGAAGCTAGGAGATTTGGGATAGAGTGCCCGATAGGAAAGTGACACGGCAGCGAGGTAGAAGACGCCCTTTTTCACTACCGGGGGTCAGAAGGCTTAACGTGTCCATTCAATGCTCTAGTAGATCAGATCAGATCATATGTAGAGGGATTTTAGGAAGGGAGTGTCTGACCCCAGGTCTTAAACAACCCTTAGAAATAGGAAGCTAGGAGATTTGGGATAGAGTGCCCGATAGGAAAGTGACACGGCAGCGAGGTAGAAGACGCCCTTTTTCACTACCGGGGGTCAGAAGGCTTAACGTGTCCATTCAATGCTCTAGTAGATCAGATCTGATCATATGTAGAGGATTTTAGGAAGGAGTGTCTGACCCCAGGTCTTAAACAACCCTTAGAAATAGGAAGCTAGGAGATTTGGGATAGAGTGCCCGATAGGAAAGTGACACGGAAGCGAGGTAGAAGACGCCCTTATTTACTACCGGGGGTCAGAAGGCTTAACGTGCCCATTAAATGCTCTAGTAGATCAGATCTGATCATATGTAGAGGATTTTAGGAAGGGAGTGTCTGACCCCAGGTCTTAAACAACCCTTAGAAATAGGAAGCTAGGAGATTTGGGATAGAGTGCCCGATAGGAAAGTGACACGGAAGCGAGGTAGAAGACGCCCTTATTTACTACCGGGGGTCAGAAGGCTTAACGTGCCCATTCAATGCTCTAGTAGATCAGATCTGATCATATGTAGAGGATTTTAGGAAGGGAGTGTCTGACCCCAGGTCTTAAACAACCCTTAGAAATAGGAAGCTAGGAGATTTGGGATAGAGTGCCCGATATGAAAGTGACACGGCAGCGAGGTAGAAGACGCCCTTTTTCACTACCGGGGGTCAGAAGGCTTAACGTGTCCATTCAATGCTCTAGTAGATCAGATCTGATCATATGTAGAGGATTTTAGGAAGGGAGTGTCTGACCCCAGGTCTTAAACAACCCTTAGAAATAGGAAGCTAGGAGATTTGGGATAGAGTGCCCGATAGGAAAGTGACACGGAAGCGAGGTAGAAGACGCCCTTATTTACTACCGGGGGTCAGAAGGCTTAACGTGCCCATTAAATGCTCTAGTAGATCAGATCTGATCATATGTAGAGGATTTTAGGAAGGGAGTGTCTGACCCCAGGTCTTAAACAACCCTTAGAAATAGGAAGCTAGGAGATTTGGGCTAGAGTGCCCGATAGGAAAGTGACACGGAAGCGAGGTAGAAGACGCCCTTATTTACTACCGGGGGTCAGAAGGCTTAACGTGCCCATTCAATGCTCTAGTAGATCAGATCAGATCATATGTAGAGGATTTTAGGAAGGGAGTGTCTGACCCCAGGTCTTAAACAACCCTTAGAAATAGGAAGCTAGGAGATTTGGGATAGAGTGCCCGATAGGAAAGTGACACGGGAGCGAGGTAGAAGACGCCCTTATTTACTACCGGGGTCAGAAGGCTTAACAGTGCCCATTAAATGCTCTAGTAGATCAGATCTGATCATATGCAGAGGATTTTAGGAAGGGAGTGTCTGACCCCAGGTCTTAAACAACCCTTAGAAATAGGAAGCTAGGAGATTTGGGATAGAGTGCCCGATAGGAAAGTGACACGGAAGCGAGGTAGAAGACGCCCTTATTTACTACCGGGGGTCAGAAGGCTTAACGTGCCCATTCAATGCTCTAGTAGATCAGATCTGATCATATGTAGAGGATTTTAGGAAGGGAGTGTCTGACCCCAGGTCTTAAACAACCCTTAGAAATAGGAAGCTAGGAGATTTGGGATAGAGTGCCCGATAGGAAAGTGACACGGCAGCGAGGTAGAAGACGCCCTTTTTCACTACCGGGGGTCAGAAGGCTTAACGTGTCCATTCAATGCTCTAGTAGATCAGATCAGATCATATGTAGAGGATTTTAGGAAGGAGTGTCTGACCCCAGGTCTTAAACAACCCTTAGAAATAGGAAGCTAGGAGATTTGGGATAGAGTGCCCGATAGGAAAGTGACACGGCAGCGAGGTAGAAGACGCCCTTTTTCACTACCGGGGGTCAGAAGGCTTAACGTGTCCATTCAATGCTCTAGTAGATCAGATCTGATCATATGTAGAGGATTTTAGCAAGGGAGTGTCTGACCCCAGGTCTTAAACAACCCTTAGAAATAGGAAGCTAGGAGATTTGGGATAGAGTGCCCGATAGGAAAGTGACACGGAAGCGAGGTAGAAGACGCCCTTATTTACTACCGGGGGTCAGAAGGCTTAACGTGCCCATTCAATGCTCTAGTAGATCAGATCTGATTATATGTAGAGGATTTTATGAAAGGAGTGTCTGACCCCAGGTCTTAAACAACCCTTAGAAATAGGAAGCTAGGAGATTTGGGATAGAGGGCCCGATAGGAAAGTGACACGGCAGCGAGGTAGAAGACGCCCTTATTTACTACCGGGGGTCAGAAGGCTTAACGTGCCCATTAAATGCTCTAGTAGATCAGATCAGATCATATGTAGAGGATTTTAGGAAGGGAGTGTCTGACCCCAGGTCTTAAACAACCCTTAGAAATAGGAAGTTAGGAGATTTGGGCTAGAGTGCCCGATAGGAAAGTGACACGGAAGCGAGGTAGAAGACGCCCTTATTTACTACCGGGGGTCAGAAGGCTTAACGTGCCCATTAAATGCTCTAGTAGATCAGATCTGATCATATGTAGAGGATTTTAGGAAGGGAGTGTCTGACCCCAGGTCTTAAACAACCCTTAGAAATAGGAAGCTAGGAGATTTAGGATAGAGTGCCCGATAGGAAAGTGACACGGAAGCGAGGTAGAAGACGCCCTTATTTACTACCGGGGGTCAGAAGGCTTAACGTGCCCATTCAATGCTCTAGTAGATCAGATCAGATCATATGTAGAGGATTTTAGGAAGGGAGTGTCTGACCCCGGGTTTTAAACAACCCTTAGAAATAGGAAGCTAGGAGATTTGGGATAGAGTGCCCGATAGGAAAGTGACACGGAAGCGAGGTAGAAGATGCCCTTATTTACTACCGGGGGTCAGAAGGCTTAACGTGCCCATTAAATGCTCTAGTAGATCAGATCTGATCATATGTAGAGGATTTTAGGAAGGGAGTGTCTGACCCCAGGTCTTAAACAACCCTTAGAAATAGGAAGCTAGGAGATTTGGGCTAGAGTGCCCGATAGGAAAGTGACACGGAAGCGAGGTAGAAGACGCCCTTATTTACTACCGGGGGTCAGAAGGCTTAACGTGTCCATTCAATGCTCTAGTAGATCAGATCGATCATATGTAGAGGATTTTAGGAAGGGAGTGTCTGACCCCAGGTCTTAAACAACCCTTAGAAATAGGAAGTTAGGAGATTTGGGCTAGAGTGCCCGATAGGAAAGTGACACGGAAGCGAGGTAGAAGACGCCCTTATTTACTACCGGGGGTCAGAAGGCTTAACGTGTCCATTCAATGCTCTAGTAGATCAGATCGATCATATGTAGAGGATTTTAGGAAGGGAGTGTCTGACCCCAGGTCTTAAACAACCCTTAGAAATAGGAAGCTAGGAGATTTGGGATAGAGTGCCCGATAGGAAAGTGACACTGCAGCGAGGTAGAAGACGCCCTTTTTCACTACCGGGGGTCAGAAGGCTTAACGTGTCCATTCAATGCTCTAGTAGATCAGATCGATCATATGTAGAGGATTTTAGGAAGGGAGTGTCTGACCCCAGTTCTTAAACAACCCTTAGAAATAGGAAGTTAGGAGATTTGGGCTAGAGTGCCCGATAGGAAAGTGACACGGAAGCAAAGTAGAAGACGCCCTTATTTACTACCGGGGGTCAGAAGGCTTAACGTGTCCATTCAATGCTCTAGTAGATCAGATCGATCATATGTAGAGGATTTTAGGAAGGGAGTGTCTGACCCCAGGTCTTAAACAACCCTTAGAAATAGGAAGTTAGGAGATTTGGGCTAGAGTGCCCGATAGGAAAGTGACACGGAAGCGAGGTAGAAGACGCCCTTATTTACTACCGGGGGTCAGAAGGCTTAACGTGCCCATTCAATGCTCTAGTAGATCAGATCTGATCATATGTAGAGGATTTTAGGAAGGAAGTGTCTGACCCCAGGTCTTAAACAACCCTTAGAAATAGGAAGCTAGGAGATTTGGGATAGAGTGCCCGATAGGAAAGTGACACGGAAGCGAGGTAGAAGACGCCCTTATTTACTACCGGGGGTCAGAAGGCTTAACGTGCCCATTCAATGCTCTAGTAGATCAGATCTGATCATATGTAGAGGATTTTAGGAAGGGAGTGTCTGACCCCAGGTCTTAAACAACCCTTAGAAATAGGAAGCTAGGAGATTTGGGATAGAGTGCCCGATAGGAAAGTGACACGGCAGCGAGGTAGAAGACGCCCTTTTTTACTACCGGGGGTCAGAAGGCTTAACGTGTCCATTCAATGCTCTAGTAGATCAGATCGATCATATGTAGAGGATTTTAGGAAGGGAGTGTCTGACCCCAGGTCTTAAACAACCCTTAGAAATAGGAAGTTAGGAGATTTGGGCTAGAGTGCCCGATAGGAAAGTGACACGGAAGCGAGGTAGAAGACGCCCTTATTTACTACCGGGGGTCAGAAGGCTTAACGTGCCCATTAAATGCTCTAGTAGATCAGATCTGATCATATGTAGAGGATTTTAGGAAGGGAGTGTCTGACCCCAGGTCTTAAACAACCCTTAGAAATAGGAAGCTAGGAGATTTGGGATAGAGTGCCCGATAGGAAAGTGACACGGAAGCGAGGTAGAAGACGCCCTTATTTACTACCGGGGGTCAGAAGGCTTAACGTGCCCATTCAATGCTCTAGTAGATCAGATCTGATCATATGTAGAGGATTTTAGGAAGGGAGTGTCTGACCCCAGGTCTTAAACAACCCTTAGAAATAGGAAGCTAGGAGATTTGGGATAGAGTGCCCGATAGGAAAGTGACACGGAAGCGAGGTAGAAGACGCCCTTATTTACTACCGGGGGTCAGAAGGCTTAACGTGCCCATTCAATGCTCTAGTAGATCAGATCTGATCATATGTAGAGGATTTTAGGAAGGGAGTGTCTGACCCCAGGTCTTAAACAACCCTTAGAAATAGGAAGCTAGGAGATTTGGGATAGAGTGCCCGATAGGAAAGTGACACGGCAGCGAGGTAGAAGACGCCCTTATTTACTACCGGGGGTCAGAAGGCTTAACGTGCCCATTCAATGCTCTAGTAGATCAGATCTGATCATATGTAGAGGATTTTAGGAAGGGAGTGTCTGACCCCAGGTCTTAAACAACCCTTAGAAATAGGAAGCTAGGAGATTTGGGATAGAGTGCCCGATAGGAAAGTGACACGGCAGCGAGGTAGAAGACGCCCTTATTTACTACCGGGGGTCAGAAGGCTTAACGTGCCCATTCAATGCTCTAGTAGATCAGATCGATCATATGTAGAGGATTTTAGGAAGGGAGTGTCTGACCCCAGGTCTTAAACAACCCTTAGAAATAGGAAGCTAGGAGATTTGGGATAGAGTGCCCGATAGGAAAGTGACACGGAAGCGAGGTAGAAGACGCCCTTATTTACTACCGGGGGTCAGAAGGCTTAACGTGCCCATTCAATGCTCTAGTAGATCAGATCTGATCATATGTAGAGGATTTTAGGAAGGGAGTGTCTGACCCCAGGTCTTAAACAACCCTTAGAAATAGGAAGCTAGGAGATTTGGGATAGAGTGCCCGATAGGAAAGTGACACGGAAGCGAGGTAGAAGACGCCCTTATTTACTACCGGGGGTCAGAAGGCTTAACGTGCCCATTCAATGCTCTAGTAGATCAGATCTGATCATATGTAGAGGATTTTAGGAAGGGAGTGTCTGACCCCAGGTCTTAAACAACCCTTAGAAATAGGAAGCTAGGAGATTTGGGATAGAGTGCCCGATAGGAAAGTGACACGGAAGCGAGGTAGAAGACGCCCTTATTTACTACCGGGGGTCAGAAGGCTTAACGTGCCCATTCAATGCTCTAGTAGATCAGATCTTATCATATGTAGAGGATTTTAGGAAGGGAGTGTCTGACCCCAGGTCTTAAACAACCCTTAGAAATAGGAAGCTAGGAGATTTGGGATAGAGTGCCCGATAGGAAAGTGACACGGCAGCGAGGTAGAAGACGCCCTTTTTCACTACCCGGGGTCAGAAGGCTTAACGTGTCCATTCAATGCTCTAGTAGATCAGATCGATCATATGTAGAGGATTTTAGGAAGGGAGTGTCTGACCCCAGGTCTTAAACAACCCTTAGAAATAGGAAGTTAGGAGATTTGGGCTAGAGTGCCCGATAGGAAAGTGACACGGAAGCGAGGTAGAAGACGCCCTTATTTACTACCGGGGGTCAGAAGGCTTAACGTGCCCATTAAATGTTCTAGTAGATCAGATCTGATCATATGTAGAGGATTTTAGGAAGGGAGTGTCTGACCCCAGGTCTTAAACAACCCTTAGAAATAGGAAGCTAGGAGATTTGGGATAGAGTGCCCGATAGGAAAGTGACACGGAAGCGAGGTAGAAGACGCCCTTATTTACTACCGGGGGTCAGAAGGCTTAACGTGCCCATTCAATGCTCTAGTAGATCAGATCTGATCATATGTAGAGGATTTTAGGAAGGGAGTGTCTGACCCCAGGTCTTAAACAACCCTTAGAAATAGGAAGCTAGGAGATTTGGGATAGAGTGCCCGATAGGAAAGTGACACGGAAGCGAGGTAGAAGACGCCCTTATTTACTACCGGGGGTCAGAAGGCTTAACGTGCCCATTCAATGCTCTAGTAGATCAGATCTGATCATATGTAGAGGATTTTAGGAAGGGAGTGTCTGACCCCAGGTCTTAAACAACCCTTAGAAATAGGAAGCTAGGAGATTTGGGATAGAGTGCCCGATAGGAAAGTGACACGGCAGCGAGGTAGAAGACGCCCTTATTTACTACCGGGGGTCAGAAGGCTTAACGTGCCCATTCAATGCTCTAGTAGATCAGATCTGATCATATGTAGAGGATTTTAGGAAGGGAGTGTCTGACCCCAGGTCTTAAACAACCCTTAGAAATAGGAAGCTAGGAGATTTGGGATAGAGTGCCCGATAGGAAAGTGACACGGCAGCGAGGTAGAAGACGCCCTTATTTACTACCGGGGGTCAGAAGGCTTAACATGTCCATTCAATGCTCTAGTAGATCAGATCGATCATATGTAGAGGATTTTAGGAAGGGAGTGTCTGACCCCAGGTCTTAAACAACCCTTAGAAATAGGAAGCTAGGAGATTTGGGATAGAGTGCCCGATAGGAAAGTGACACGGAAGCGAGGTAGAAGACGCCCTTATTTACTACCGGGGGTCAGAAGGCTTAACGTGCCCATTCAATGCTCTAGTAGATCAGATCTGATCATATGTAGAGGATTTTAGGAAGGGAGTGTCTGACCCCAGGTCTTAAACAACCCTTAGAAATAGGAAGCTAGGAGATTTGGGATAGAGTGCCCGATAGGAAAGTGACACGGAAGCGAGGTAGAAGACGCCCTTATTTACTACCGGGGGTCAGAAGGCTTAACGTGCCCATTCAATGCTCTAGTAGATCAGATCTGATCATATGTAGAGGATTTTAGGAAGGGAGTGTCTGACCCCAGGTCTTAAACAACCCTTAGAAATAGGAAGCTAGGAGATTTGGGATAGAGTGCCCGATAGGAAAGTGACACGGAAGCGAGGTAGAAGACGCCCTTATTTACTACCGGGGGTCAGAAGGCTTAACGTGCCCATTCAATGCTCTAGTAGATCAGATCTTATCATATGTAGAGGATTTTAGGAAGGGAGTGTCTGACCCCAGGTCTTAAACAACCCTTAGAAATAGGAAGCTAGGAGATTTGGGATAGAGTGCCCGATAGGAAAGTGACACGGCAGCGAGGTAGAAGACGCCCTTTTTCCCTACCCGGGGTCAGAAGGCTTAACGTGTCCATTCAATGCTCTAGTAGATCAGATCGATCATATGTAGAGGATTTTAGGAAGGGAGTGTCTGACCCCAGGTCTTAAACAACCCTTAGAAATAGGAAGTTAGGAGATTTGGGCTAGAGTGCCCGATAGGAAAGTGACACGGAAGCGAGGTAGAAGACGCCCTTATTTACTACCGGGGGTCAGAAGGCTTAACGTGCCCATTCAATGCTCTAGTAGATCAGATCTGATCATATGTAGAGGATTTTAGGAAGGGAGTGTCTGACCCCAGGTCTTAAACAACCCTTAGAAATAGGAAGCTAGGAGATTTGGGATAGAGTGCCCGATAGGAAAGTGACACGGCAGCGAGGTAGAAGACGCCCTTTTTCACTACCGGGGGTCAGAAGGCTTAACGTGTCCATTCAATGCTCTAGTAGATCAGATCAGATCATATGTAGAGGATTTTAGGAAGGGAGTGTCTGACCCCAGGTCTTAAACAACCCTTAGAAATAGGAAGCTAGGAGATTTGGGATAGAGTGCCCGATAGGAAAGTGACACGGCAGCGAGGTAGAAGACGCCCTTTTTCACTACCGGGGGTCAGAAGGCTTAACGTGTCCATTCAATGCTCTAGTAGATCAGATCTGATCATATGTAGAGGATTTTAGGAAGGGAGTGTCTGACCCCAGGTCTTAAACAACCCTTAGAAATAGGAAGCTAGGAGATTTGGGATAGAGTGCCCGATAGGAAAGTGACACGGAAGCGAGGTAGAAGACGCCCTTATTTACTACCGGGGGTCAGAAGGCTTAACGTGCCCATTCAATGCTCTAGTAGATCAGATCTGATTATATGTAGAGGATTTTATGAAAGGAGTGTCTGACCCCAGGTCTTAAACAACCCTTAGAAGTAGGAAGCTAGGAGATTTGGGATAGAGTGCCCGATAGGAAAGTGACACGGCAGCGAGGTAGAAGACGCCCTTATTTACTACCGGGGGTCAGAAGGCTTAACGTGCCCATTAAATGCTCTAGTAGATCAGATCAGATCATATGTAGAGGATTTTAGGAAGGGAGTGTCTGACCCCAGGTCTTAAACAACCCTTAGAAATAGGAAGTTAGGAGATTTGGGCTAGAGTGCCCGATAGGAAAGTGACACGGAAGCGAGGTAGAAGACGCCCTTATTTACTACCGGGTGTCAGAAGGCTTAACGTGCCCATTAAATGCTCTAGTAGATCAGATCTGATCATATGTAGAGGATTTTAGGAAGGGAGTGTCTGACCCCAGGTCTTAAACAACCCTTAGAAATAGGAAGCTAGGAGATTTAGGATAGAGTGCCCGATAGGAAAGTGACACGGAAGCGAAGTTGAAGACGCCCTTATTTACTACCGGGGGTCAGAAGGCTTAACGTGCCCATTCAATGCTCTAGTAGATCAGATCAGATCATATGTAGAGGATTTTAGGAAGGGAGTGTCTGACCCCGGGTTTTAAACAACCCTTAGAAATAGGAAGCTAGGAGATTTGGGATAGAGTGCCCGATAGGAAAGTGACACGGAAGCGAGGTAGAAGACGCCCTTATTTACTACCGGGGGTCAGAAGGCTTAACGTGCCCATTAAATGCTCTAGTAGATCAGATCTGATCATATGTAGAGGATTTTAGGAAGGGAGTGTCTGACCCCAGGTCTTAAACAACCCTTAGAAATAGGAAGCTAGGAGATTTGGGCTAGAGTGCCCGATAGGAAAGTGACACGGAAGCGAGGTAGAAGACGCCCTTATTTACTACCGGGGGTCAGAAGGCTTAACGTGCCCATTCAATGCTCTAGTAGATCAGATCAGATCATATGTAGAGGATTTTAGGAAGGGAGTGTCTGACCCCAGGTCTTAAACAACCCTTAGAAATAGGAAGCTAGGAGATTTGGGATAGAGTGCCCGATAGGAAAGTGACACGGGAGCGAGGTAGAAGACGCCCTTATTTACTACCGGGGGTCAGAAGGCTTAACGTGCCCATTAAATGCTCTAGTAGATCAGATCTGATCATATGCAGAGGATTTTAGGAAGGGAGTGTCTGACCCCAGGTCTTAAACAACCCTTAGAAATAGGAAGCTAGGAGATTTGGGATAGAGTGCCCGATAGGAAAGTGACACGGAAGCGAGGTAGAAGACGCCCTTATTTACTACCGGGGGTCAGAAGGCTTAACGTGCCCATTCAATGCTCTAGTAGATCAGATCTGATCATATGTAGAGGATTTTAGGAAGGGAGTGTCTGACCCCAGGTCTTAAACAACCCTTAGAAATAGGAAGCTAGGAGATTTGGGATAGAGTGCCCGATAGGAAAGTGACACGGCAGCGAGGTAGAAGACGCCCTTTTTCACTACCGGGGGTCAGAAGGCTTAACGTGTCCATTCAATGCTCTAGTAGATCAGATCAGATCATATGTAGAGGATTTTAGGAAGGGAGTGTCTGACCCCAGGTCTTAAACAACCCTTAGAAATAGGAAGCTAGGAGATTTGGGATAGAGTGCCCGATAGGAAAGTGACACGGCAGCGAGGTAGAAGACGCCCTTTTTCACTACCGGGGGTCAGAAGGCTTAACGTGTCCATTCAATGCTCTAGTAGATCAGATCTGATCATATGTAGAGGATTTTAGGAAGGGAGTGTCTGACCCCAGGTCTTAAACAACCCTTAGAAATAGGAAGCTAGGAGATTTGGGATAGAGTGCCCGATAGGAAAGTGACACGGAAGCGAGGTAGAAGACGCCCTTATTTACTACCGGGGGTCAGAAGGCTTAACGTGCCCATTCAATGCTCTAGTAGATCAGATCTGATTATATGTAGAGGATTTTATGAAAGGAGTGTCTGACCCCAGGTCTTAAACAACCCTTAGAAATAGGAAGCTAGGAGATTTGGGATAGAGTGCCCGATAGGAAAGTGACACGGCAGCGAGGTAGAAGACGCCCTTATTTACTACCGGGGGTCAGAAGGCTTAACGTGCCCATTAAATGCTCTAGTAGATCAGATCAGATCATATGTAGAGGATTTTAGGAAGGGAGTGTCTGACCCCAGGTCTTAAACAACCCTTAGAAATAGGAAGTTAGGAGATTTGGGCTAGAGTGCCCGATAGGAAAGTGACACGGAAGCGAGGTAGAAGACGCCCTTATTTACTACCGGGGTCAGAAGGCTTAACGTGCCCATTAAATGCTCTAGTAGATCAGATCTGATCATATGTAGAGGATTTTAGGAAGGGAGTGTCTGACCCCAGGTCTTAAACAACCCTTAGAAATAGGAAGCTAGGAGATTTAGGATAGAGTGCCCGATAGGAAAGTGACACGGAAGCGAGGTAGAAGACGCCCTTATTTACTACCGGGGGTCAGAAGGCTTAACGTGCCCATTCAATGCTCTAGTAGATCAGATCAGATCATATGTAGAGGATTTTAGGAAGGGAGTGTCTGACCCCGGGTTTTAAACAACCCTTAGAAATAGGAAGCTAGGAGATTTGGGATAGAGTGCCCGATAGGAAAGTGACACGGAAGCGAGGTAGAAGACGCCCTTATTTACTACCGGGGGTCAGAAGGCTTAACGTGACCATTAAATGCTCTAGTAGATCAGATCTGATCATATGTAGAGGATTTTAGGAAGGGAGTGTCTGACCCCAGGTCTTAAACAACCCTTAGAAATAGGAAGCTAGGAGATTTGGGCTAGAGTGCCCGATAGGAAAGTGACACGGAAGCGAGGTAGAAGACGCCCTTATTTACTACCGGGGGTCAGAAGGCTTAACGTGCCCATTCAATGCTCTAGTAGATCAGATCAGATCATATGTAGAGGATTTTAGGAAGGGAGTGTCTGACCCCAGGTCTTAAACAACCCTTAGAAATAGGAAGCTAGGAGATTTGGGATAGAGTGCCCGATAGGAAAGTGACACGGGAGCGAGGTAGAAGACGCCCTTATTTACTACCGGGGGTCAGAAGGCTTAACGTGCCCATTAAATGCTCTAGTAGATCAGATCTGATCATATGCAGAGGATTTTAGGAAGGGAGTGTCTGACCCCAGGTCTTAAACAACCCTTAGAAATAGGAAGCTAGGAGATTTGGGATAGAGTGCCCGATAGGAAAGTGACACGGAAGCGAGGTAGAAGACGCCCTTATTTACTACCGGGGGTCAGAAGGCTTAACGTGCCCATTAAATGCTCTAGTAGATCAGATCTGATCATATGCAGAGGATTTTAGGAAGGGAGTGTCTGACCCCAGGTCTTAAACAACCCTTAGAAATAGGAAGCTAGGAGATTTGGGATAGAGTGCCCGATAGGAAAGTGACACGGGAGCGAGGTAGAAGACGCCCTTATTTACTACCAGGGGTCAGAAGGCTTAACGTGCCCATTCAATGCTCTAGTAGATCAGATCAGATCATATGTAGAGGATTTTAGGAAGGGAGTGTCTGACCCCAGGTCTTAAACAACCCTTAGAAATAGGAAGCTAGGAGATTTGGGGCTAGAGTGCCCGATAGGAAAGTGACACGGAAGCGAGGTAGAAGACGCCCTTATTTACTACCGGGGGTCAGAAGGCTTAACGTGCCCATTAAATGCTCTAGTAGATCAGATCTGATCATATGTAGAGGATTTTAGGAAGGGAGTGTCTGACCCCAGGTCTTAAACAACCCTTAGAAATAGGAAGCTAGGAGATTTGGGCTAGAGTGCCCGATAGGAAAGTGACACGGAAGCGAGGTAGAAGACGCCCTTATTTACTACCGGGGGTCAGAAGGCTTAACGTGCCCATTCAATGCTCTAGTAGATCAGATCAGATCATATGTAGAGGATTTTAGGAAGGGAGTGTCTGACCCCAGGTCTTAAACAACCCTTAGAAATAGGAAGCTAGGAGATTTGGGATAGAGTGCCCGATAGGAAAGTGACACGGGAGCGAGGTAGAAGACGCCCTTATTTACTACCGGGGGTCAGAAGGCTTAACGTGCCCATTAAATGCTCTAGTAGATCAGATCTGATCATATGCAGAGGATTTTAGGAAGGGAGTGTCTGACCCCAGGTCTTAAACAACCCTTAGAAATAGGAAGCTAGGAGATTTGGGATAGAGTGCCCGATAGGAAAGTGACACGGAAGCGAGGTAGAAGACGCCCTTATTTACTACCGGGGGTCAGAAGGCTTAACGTGCCCATTAAATGCTCTAGTAGATCAGATCTGATCATATGCAGAGGATTTTATGAAGGGAGTGTCTGACCCCAGGTCTTAAACAACCCTTAGAAATAGGAAGCTAGGAGATTTGGGATAGAGTGCCCGATAGGAAAGTGGCACGGATACGAGGTAGAAGACGCCCTTATTTACTACCGGGGGTCAGAAGGCTTAACGTGTCCATTCAATGCTCTAGTAGATCAGATCAGATCATATGTAGAGGATTTTAGGAAGGGAGTGTCTGACCCCAGGTCTTAAACAACCCTTAGAAATAGGAAGCTAGGAGATTTGGGATAGAGTGCCCGATAGGAAAGTGACACGGAAGCGAGGTAGAAGACGCCCTTGTTTACTACCGGGGGTCAGAAGGCTTAACGTGCCCATTAAATGCTCTAGTAGATCAGATCAGATCATATGTAGAGGATTTCAGGAAGGGAGTGTCTGACCCCAGGTCTTAAACAATCCTTAGAAATAGGAAGCTAGGAGATTTGGGCTAGAGTGCCCGATAGGAAACTGACACAGAAGCGAGGTAGAAGACGCCCTTATTTACTACCGGGGGTCAGAAGGCTTAACGTGCCCATTAAATGCTCTAGTAGATCAGATCAGATCATATGTAGAGGATTTCAGGAAGGGAGTGTCTGACCCCAGGTCTTAAACAATCCTTAGAAATAGGAAGCTAGGAGATTTGGGCTAGAGTGCCCGATAGGAAACTGACACAGAAGCGAGGTAGAAGACGCCCTTATTTACTACCGGGGGTCAGAAGGCTTAACGTGCCCATTAAATGCTCTAGTAGATCAGATCAGATCATATGTAGAGGATTTCAGGAAGGGAGTGTCTGACCCCAGGTCTTAAACAACCCTTAGAAATAGGAAGCTAGGAGAATTGGGATAGAGTGCCCGATAGGAAAGTGACACGGAAGCGAGGTAGAAGACGCCCTTATTTACTACCGGGGGTCAGAAGGCTTAACGTGCCCATTAAATGCTCTAGTAGATCAGATCAGATCATATGTAGAGGATTTCAGGAAGGGAGTGTCTGACCCCAGGTCTTAAACAATCCTTAGAAATAGGAAGCTAGGAGATTTGGGCTAGAGTGCCCGATAGGAAACTGACACAGAAGCGAGGTAGAAGACGCCCTTGTTTACTACCGGGGGTCAGAAGGCTTAACGTGCCCATTAAATGCTCTAGTAGATCAGATCAGATCATATGTAGAGGATTTTCAGGAAGGGAGTGTCTGACCCCAGGTCTTAAACAACCCTTAGAAATAGGAAGCTAGGAGAATTGGGATAGAGTGCCCGATAGGAAAGTGACACGGAAGCGAGGTAGAAGACGCCCTTATTTACTACCGGGGGTCAGAAGGCTTAACGTGCCCAATAAATGCTCTAGTAGATCAGATCAGATCATATGTAGAGGATTTCAGGAAGGGAGTGTCTGACCCCAGGTCTTAAACAACCCTTAGAAATAGGAAGCTAGGAGAATTGGGATAGAGTGCCCGATAGGAAAGTGACACGGAAGCGAGGTAGAAGACGCCCTTATTTACTACCGGGGGTCAGAAGGCTTAACGTGCCCATTAAATGCTCTAGTAGATCAGATCAGATAATATGTAGAGGATTTCAGGAAGGGAGTGTCTGACCCCAGGTCTTAAACAACCCTTAGAAATAGGAAGCTAGGAGAATTGGGATAGAGTGCCCGATAGGAAAGTGACACGGAAGCGAGGTAGAAGACGCCCTTATTTACTACCGGGGGTCAGAAGGCTTAACGTGCCCATTAAATGCTCTAGTAGATCAGATCAGATCATATGTAGAGGATTTCAGGAAGGGAGTGTCTGACCCCAGGTCTTAAACAACCCTTAGAAATAGGAAGCTAGGAGAATTGGGATAGAGTGCCCGATAGGAAAGTGACACGGAAGCGAGGTAGAAGACGCCCTTATTTACTACCGGGGGTCAGAAGGCTTAACGTGCCCATTAAATGCTCTAGTAGATCAGATCAGATCATATGTAGAGGATTTCAGGAAGGGAGTGTCTGACCCCAGGTCTTAAACAATCCTTAGAAATAGGAAGCTAGGAGATTTGGGCTAGAGTGCCCGATAGGAAACTGACACAGAAGCGAGGTAGAAGACGCCCTTATTTACTACCGGGGGTCAGAAGGCTTAACGTGCCCATTCAATGCTCTAGTAGATCAGATCTGATCATATGTAGAGGATTTTAGGAAGGGAGTGTCTGACCCCAGGTCTTAAACAACCCTTAGAAATAGGAAGCTAGGAGATTTGGGATAGAGTGCCCGATAGGAAAGTGACACGGCAGCGAGGTAGAAGACGCCCTTTTTCACTACCGGGGGTCAGAAGGCTTAACGTGTCCATTCAATGCTCTAGTAGATCAGATCAGATCATATGTAGAGGATTTTAGGAAGGGAGTGTCTGACCCCAGGTCTTAAACAACCCTTAGAAATAGGAAGCTAGGAGATTTGGGATAGAGTGCCCGATAGGAAAGTGACACGGCAGCGAGGTAGAAGACGCCCTTTTTCACTACCGGGGGTCAGAAGGCTTAACGTGTCCATTCAATGCTCTAGTAGATCAGATCTGATCATATGTAGAGGATTTTAGGAAGGGAGTGTCTGACCCCAGGTCTTAAACAACCCTTAGAAATAGGAAGCTAGGAGATTTGGGATAGAGTGCCCGATAGGAAAGTGACACGGAAGCGAGGTAGAAGACGCCCTTATTTACTACCGGGGGTCAGAAGGCTTAACGTGCCCATTCAATGCTCTAGTAGATCAGATCTGATTATATGTAGAGGATTTTATGAAAGGAGTGTCTGACCCCAGGTCTTAAACAACCCTTAGAAGTAGGAAGCTAGGAGATTTGGGATAGAGTGCCCGATAGGAAAGTGACACGGCAGCGAGGTAGAAGACGCCCTTATTTACTACCGGGGGTCAGAAGGCTTAACGTGCCCATTAAATGCTCTAGTAGATCAGATCAGATCATATGTAGAGGATTTTAGGAAGGGAGTGTCTGACCCCAGGTCTTAAACAACCCTTAGAAATAGGAAGTTAGGAGATTTGGGCTAGAGTGCCCGATAGGAAAGTGACACGGAAGCGAGGTAGAAGACGCCCTTATTTACTACCGGGTGTCAGAAGGCTTAACGTGCCCATTAAATGCTCTAGTAGATCAGATCTGATCATATGTAGAGGATTTTAGGAAGGGAGTGTCTGACCCCAGGTCTTAAACAACCCTTAGAAATAGGAAGCTAGGAGATTTAGGATAGAGTGCCCGATAGGAAAGTGACACGGAAGCGAGGTTGAAGACGCCCTTATTTACTACCGGGGGTCAGAAGGCTTAACGTGCCCATTCAATGCTCTAGTAGATCAGATCAGATCATATGTAAAGGATTTTAGGAAGGGAGTGTCTGACCCCGGGTTTTAAACAACCCTTAGAAATAGGAAGCTAGGAGATTTGGGATAGAGTGCCCGATAGGAAAGTGACACGGAAGCGAGGTAGAAGACGCCCTTATTTACTACCGGGGGTCAGAAGGCTTAACGTGCCCATTAAATGCTCTAGTAGATCAGATCTGATCATATGTAGAGGATTTTAGGAAGGGAGTGTCTGACCCCAGGTCTTAAACAACCCTTAGAAATAGGAAGCTAGGAGATTTGGGCTAGAGTGCCCGATAGGAAAGTGACACGGAAGCGAGGTAGAAGACGCCCTTATTTACTACCGGGGGTCAGAAGGCTTAACGTGCCCATTCAATGCTCTAGTAGATCAGATCAGATCATATGTAGAGGATTTTAGGAAGGGAGTGTCTGACCCCAGGTCTTAAACAACCCTTAGAAATAGGAAGCTAGGAGATTTGGGATAGAGTGCCCGATAGGAAAGTGACACGGGAGCGAGGTAGAAGACGCCCTTATTTACTACCGGGGGTCAGAAGGCTTAACGTGCCCATTAAATGCTCTAGTAGATCAGATCTGATCATATGCAGAGGATTTTAGGAAGGGAGTGTCTGACCCCAGGTCTTAAACAACCCTTAGAAATAGGAAGCTAGGAGATTTGGGATAGAGTGCCCGATAGGAAAGTGACACGGAAGCGAGGTAGAAGACGCCCTTATTTACTACCGGGGGTCAGAAGGCTTAACGTGCCCATTCAATGCTCTAGTAGATCAGATCTGATCATATGTAGAGGATTTTAGGAAGGAGTGTCTGACCCCAGGTCTTAAACAACCCTTAGAAATAGGAAGCTAGGAGATTTGGGATAGAGTGCCCGATAGGAAAGTGACACGGCAGCGAGGTAGAAGACGCCCTTTTTCACTACCGGGGGTCAGAAGGCTTAACGTGTCCATTCAATGCTCTAGTAGATCAGATCAGATCATATGTAGAGGATTTTAGGAAGGGAGTGTCTGACCCCAGGTCTTAAACAACCCTTAGAAATAGGAAGCTAGGAGATTTGGGATAGAGTGCCCGATAGGAAAGTGACACGGCAGCGAGGTAGAAGACGCCCTTTTTCACTACCGGGGGTCAGAAGGCTTAACGTGTCCATTCAATGCTCTAGTAGATCAGATCTGATCATATGTAGAGGATTTTAGGAAGGAGTGTCTGACCCCAGGTCTTAAACAACCCTTAGAAATAGGAAGCTAGGAGATTTGGGATAGAGTGCCCGATAGGAAAGTGACACGGAAGCGAGGTAGAAGACGCCCTTATTTACTACCGGGGGTCAGAAGGCTTAACGTGCCCATTCAATGCTCTAGTAGATCAGATCTGATTATATGTAGAGGATTTTATGAAAGGAGTGTCTGACCCCAGGTCTTAAACAACCCTTAGAAATAGGAAGCTAGGAGATTTGGGATAGAGTGCCCGATAGGAAAGTGACACGGCAGCGAGGTAGAAGACGCCCTTATTTACTACCGGGGGTCAGAAGGCTTAACGTGCCCATTAAATGCTCTAGTAGATCAGATCAGATCATATGTAGAGGATTTTAGGAAGGGAGTGTCTGACCCCAGGTCTTAAACAACCCTTAGAAATAGGAAGTTAGGAGATTTGGGCTAGAGTGCCCGATAGGAAAGTGACACGGAAGCGAGGTAGAAGACGCCCTTATTTACTACCGGGGGTCAGAAGGCTTAACGTGCCCATTAAATGCTCTAGTAGATCAGATCTGATCATATGTAGAGGATTTTAGGAAGGGAGTGTCTGACCCCAGGTCTTAAACAACCCTTAGAAATAGGAAGCTAGGAGATTTAGGATAGAGTGCCCGATAGGAAAGTGACACGGAAGCGAGGTAGAAGACGCCCTTATTTACTACCGGGGGTCAGAAGGCTTAACGTGCCCATTAAATGCTCTAGTAGATCAGATCTGATCATATGTAGAGGATTTTAGGAAGGGAGTGTCTGACCCCGGGTTTTAAACAACCCTTAGAAATAGGAAGCTAGGAGATTTGGGATAGAGTGCCCGATAGGAAAGTGACACGGAAGCGAGGTAGAAGACGCCCTTATTTACTACCGGGGGTCAGAAGGCTTAACGTGCCCATTAAATGCTCTAGTAGATCAGATCTGATCATATGTAGAGGATTTTAGGAAGGGAGTGTCTGACCCCAGGTCTTAAACAACCCTTAGAAATAGGAAGCTAGGAGATTTGGGCTAGAGTGCCCGATAGGAAAGTGACACGGAAGCGAGGTAGAAGACGCCCTTATTTACTACCGGGGGTCAGAAGGCTTAACGTGCCCATTCAATGCTCTAGTAGATCAGATCAGATCATATGTAGAGGATTTTAGGAAGGGAGTGTCTGACCCCAGGTCTTAAACAACCCTTAGAAATAGGAAGCTAGGAGATTTGGGATAGAGTGCCCGATAGGAAAGTGACACGGGAGCGAGGTAGAAGACGCCCTTATTTACTACCGGGGTCAGAAGGCTTAACGTGCCCATTAAATGCTCTAGTAGATCAGATCAGATCATATGTAGAGGATTTTAGGAAGGGAGTGTCTGACCCCAGGTCTTAAACAACCCTTAGAAATAGGAAGCTAGGAGATTTGGGATAGAGTGCCCGATAGGAAAGTGACACGGGAGCGAGGTAGAAGACGCCCTTATTTACTACCGGGGGTCAGAAGGCTTAACGTGCCCATTAAATGCTCTAGTAGATCAGATCTGATCATATGCAGAGGATTTTTAGGAAGGGAGTGTCTGACCCCAGGTCTTAAACAACCCTTAGAAATAGGAAGCTAGGAGATTTGGGATAGAGTGCCCGATAGGAAAGTGACACGGAAGCGAGGTAGAAGACGCCCTTATTTACTACCGGGGGTCAGAAGGCTTAACGTGCCCATTAAATGCTCTAGTAGATCAGATCTGATCATATGCAGAGGATTTTAGGAAGGGAGTGTCTGACCCCAGGTCTTAAACAACCCTTAGAAATAGGAAGCTAGGAGATTTGGGATAGAGTGCCCGATAGGAAAGTGACACGGGAGCGAGGTAGAAGACGCCCTTATTTACTACCAGGGGTCAGAAGGCTTAACGTGCCCATTCAATGCTCTAGTAGATCAGATCAGATCATATGTAGAGGATTTTAGGAAGGGAGTGTCTGACCCCAGGTCTTAAACAACCCTTAGAAATAGGAAGCTAGGAGATTTGGGGCTAGAGTGCCCGATAGGAAAGTGACACGGAAGCGAGGTAGAAGACGCCCTTATTTACTACCGGGGGTCAGAAGGCTTAACGTGCCCATTAAATGCTCTAGTAGATCAGATCTGATCATATGTAGAGGATTTTAGGAAGGGAGTGTCTGACCCCAGGTCTTAAACAACCCTTAGAAATAGGAAGCTAGGAGATTTGGGCTAGAGTGCCCGATAGGAAAGTGACACGGAAGCGAGGTAGAAGACGCCCTTATTTACTACCGGGGGTCAGAAGGCTTAACGTGCCCATTCAATGCTCTAGTAGATCAGATCAGATCATATGTAGAGGATTTTAGGAAGGGAGTGTCTGACCCCAGGTCTTAAACAACCCTTAGAAATAGGAAGCTAGGAGATTTGGGATAGAGTGCCCGATAGGAAAGTGACACGGGAGCGAGGTAGAAGACGCCCTTATTTACTACCGGGGGTCAGAAGGCTTAACGTGCCCATTAAATGCTCTAGTAGATCAGATCTGATCATATGCAGAGGATTTTAGGAAGGGAGTGTCTGACCCCAGGTCTTAAACAACCCTTAGAAATAGGAAGCTAGGAGATTTGGGATAGAGTGCCCGATAGGAAAGTGACACGGAAGCGAGGTAGAAGACGCCCTTATTTACTACCGGGGGTCAGAAGGCTTAACGTGCCCATTAAATGCTCTAGTAGATCAGATCTGATCATATGCAGAGGATTTTAGGAAGGGAGTGTCTGACCCCAGGTCTTAAACAACCCTTAGAAATAGGAAGCTAGGAGATTTGGGATAGAGTGCCCGATAGGAAAGTGGCACGGATACGAGGTAGAAGACGCCCTTATTTACTACCGGGGGTCAGAAGGCTTAACGTGTCCATTCAATGCTCTAGTAGATCAGATCAGATCATATGTAGAGGATTTTAGGAAGGGAGTGTCTGACCCCAGGTCTTAAACAACCCTTAGAAATAGGAAGCTAGGAGATTTGGGATAGAGTGCCCGATAGGAAAGTGACACGGAAGCGAGGTAGAAGACGCCCTTGTTTACTACCGGGGGTCAGAAGGCTTAACGTGCCCATTAAATGCTCTAGTAGATCAGATCAGATCATATGTAGAGGATTTCATGAAGGGAGTGTCTGACCCCAGGTCTTAAACAATCCTTAGAAATAGGAAGCTAGGAGATCTGGGCTAGAGTGCCCGATAGGAAACTGACACAGAAGCGAGGTAGAAGACGCCCTTATTTACTACCGGGGGTCAGAAGGCTTAACGTGCCCATTAAATGCTCTAGTAGATCAGATCAGATCATATGTAGAGGATTTCAGGAAGGGAGTGTCTGACCCCAGGTCTTAAACAACCCTTAGAAATAGGAAGCTAGGAGAATTGGGATAGAGTGCCCGATAGGAAAGTGACACGGAAGCGAGGTAGAAGACGCCCTTATTTACTACCGGGGGTCAGAAGGCTTAACGTGCCCATTAAATGCTCTAGTAGATCAGATCAGATCATATGTAGAGGATTTCAGGAAGGGAGTGTCTGACCCCAGGTCTTAAACAATCCTTAGAAATAGGAAGCTAGGAGATTTGGGCTAGAGTGCCCGATAGGAAACTGACACAGAAGCGAGGTAGAAGACGCCCTTGTTTACTACCGGGGGTCAGAAGGCTTAACGTGCCCATTAAATGCTCTAGTAGATCAGATCAGATCATATGTAGAGGATTTTAGGAAGGGAGTGTCTGACCCCAGGTCTTAAACAACCCTTAGAAATAGGAAGCTAGGAGATTTGGGATAGAGTGCCCGATAGGAAAGTGACACGGAAGCGAGGTAGAAGACGCCCTTGTTTACTACCGGGGGTCAGAAGGCTTAACGTGCCCATTAAATGCTCTAGTAGATCAGATCAGATCATATGTAGAGGATTTCATGAAGGGAGTGTCTGACCCCAGGTCTTAAACAATCCTTAGAAATAGGAAGCTAGGAGATTTGGGCTAGAGTGCCCGATAGGAAACTGACACAGAAGCGAGGTAGAAGACGCCCTTATTTACTACCGGGGGTCAGAAGGCTTAACGTGCCCATTAAATGCTCTAGTAGATCAGATCAGATCATATGTAGAGGATTTCAGGAAGGGAGTGTCTGACCCCAGGTCTTAAACAACCCTTAGAAATAGGAAGCTAGGAGAATTGGGATAGAGTGCCCGATAGGAAAGTGACACGGAAGCGAGGTAGAAGACGCCCTTATTTACTACCGGGGGTCAGAAGGCTTAACGTGCCCATTAAATGCTCTAGTAGATCAGATCAGATCATATGTAGAGGATTTCAGGAAGGGAGTGTCTGACCCCAGGTCTTAAACAATCCTTAGAAATAGGAAGCTAGGAGATTTGGGCTAGAGTGCCCGATAGGAAACTGACACAGAAGCGAGGTAGAAGACGCCCTTGTTTACTACCGGGGGTCAGAAGGCTTAACGTGCCCATTCAATGCTCTAGTAGATCAGATCAGATCATATGTAGAGGATTTTAGGAAGGGAGTGTCTGACCCCAGGTCTTAAACAACCCTTAGAAATAGGAAGCTAGGAGATTTGGGATAGAGTGCCCGATAGGAAAGTGACACGGAAGCGAGGTAGAAGACGCCCTTGTTTACTACCGGGGGTCAGAAGGCTTAACGTGCCCATTAAATGCTCTAGTAGATCAGATCAGATCATATGTAGAGGATTTCATGAAGGGAGTGTCTGACCCCAGGTCTTAAACAATCCTTAGAAATAGGAAGCTAGGAGATTTGGGCTAGAGTGCCCGATAGGAAACTGACACAGAAGCGAGGTAGAAGACGCCCTTATTTACTACCGGGGGTCAGAAGGCTTAACGTGCCCATTAAATGCTCTAGTAGATCAGATCAGATCATATGTAGAGGATTTCAGGAAGGGAGTGTCTGACCCCAGGTCTTAAACAACCCTTAGAAATAGGAAGCTAGGAGAATTGGGATAGAGTGCCCGATAGGAAAGTGACACGGAAGCGAGGTAGAAGACGCCCTTATTTACTACCGGGGGTCAGAAGGCTTAACGTGCCCATTAAATGCTCTAGTAGATCAGATCAGATCATATGTAGAGGATTTCAGGAAGGGAGTGTCTGACCCCAGGTCTTAAACAATCCTTAGAAATAGGAAGCTAGGAGATTTGGGCTAGAGTGCCCGATAGGAAACTGACACAGAAGCGAGGTAGAAGACGCCCTTGTTTACTACCGGGGGTCAGAAGGCTTAACGTGCCCATTAAATGCTCTAGTAGATCAGATCAGATCATATGTAGAGGATTTCAGGAAGGAGTGTCTGACCCCAGGTCTTAAACAACCCTTAGAAATAGGAAGCTAGGAGAATTGGGATAGAGTGCCCGATAGGAAAGTGACACGGAAGCGAGGTAGAAGACGCCCTTATTTACTACCGGGGGTCAGAAGGCTTAACGTGCCCATTAAATGCTCTAGTAGATCAGATCAGATCATATGTAGAGGATTTCAGGAAGGGAGTGTCTGACCCCAGGTCTTAAACAACCCTTAGAAATAGGAAGCTAGGAGAATTGGGATAGAGTGCCCGATAGGAAAGTGACACGGAAGCGAGGTAGAAGACGCCCTTATTTACTACCGGGGGTCAGAAGGCTTAACGTGCCCATTAAATGCTCTAGTAGATCAGATCAGATCATATGTAGAGGATTTCAGGAAGGGAGTGTCTGACCCCAGGTCTTAAACAATCCTTAGAAATAGGAAGCTAGGAGATTTGGGCTAGAGTGCCCGATAGGAAACTGACACAGAAGCGAGGTAGAAGACGCCCTTGTTTACTACCGGGGGTCAGAAGGCTTAACGTGCCCATTAAATGCTCTAGTAGATCAGATCAGATCATATGTAGAGGATTTCAGGAAGGGAGTGTCTGACCCCAGGTCTTAAACAACCCTTAGAAATAGGAAGCTAGGAGAATTGGGATAGAGTGCCCGATAGGAAAGTGACACGGAAGCGAGGTAGAAGACGCCCTTATTTACTACCGGGGGTCAGAAGGCTTAACGTGCCCATTAAATGCTCTAGTAGATCAGATCAGATCATATGTAGAGGATTTCAGGAAGGGAGTGTCTGACCCCAGGTCTTAAACAACCCTTAGAAATAGGAAGCTAGGAGAATTGGGATAGAGTGCCCGATAGGAAAGTGACACGGAAGCGAGGTAGAAGACGCCCTTATTTACTACCGGGGGTCAGAAGGCTTAACGTGCCCATTAAATGCTCTAGTAGATCAGATCAGATCATATGTAGAGGATTTCAGGAAGGGAGTGTCTGACCCCAGGTCTTAAACAATCCTTAGAAATAGGAAGCTAGGAGATTTGGGCTAGAGTGCCCGATAGGAAACTGACACAGAAGCGAGGTAGAAGACGCCCTTATTTACTACCGGGGGTCAGAAGGCTTAACGTGCCCATTAAATGCTCTAGTAGATCAGATCAGATCATATGTAGAGGATTTCAGGAAGGGAGTGTCTGACCCCAGGTCTTAAACAACCCTTAGAAATAGGAAGCTAGGAGAATTGGGATAGAGTGCCCGATAGGAAAGTGACACGGAAGCGAGGTAGAAGACGCCCTTATTTACTACCGGGGGTCAGAAGGCTTAACGTGCCCATTAAATGCTCTAGTAGATCAGATCAGATCATATGTAGAGGATTTCAGGAAGGGAGTGTCTGACCCCAGGTCTTAAACAATCCTTAGAAATAGGAAGCTAGGAGATTTGGGCTAGAATGCCCGATAGGAAACTGACACAGAAGCGAGGTAGAAGACGCCCTTATTTACTACCGGGGGTCAGAAGGCTTAACGTGCCCATTAAATGCTCTAGTAGATCAGATCAGATCATATGTAGAGGATTTCAGGAAGGGAGTGTCTGACCCCAGGTCTTAAACAACCCTTAGAAATAGGAAGCTAGGAGAATTGGGATAGAGTGCCCGATAGGAAAGTGACACGGAAGCGAGGTAGAAGACGCCCTTATTTACTACCGGGGGTCAGAAGGCTTAACGTGCCCATTAAATGCTCTAGTAGATCAGATCAGATCATATGTAGAGGATTTCAGGAAGGGAGTGTCTGACCCCAGGTCTTAAACAACCCTTAGAAATAGGAAGCTAGGAGAATTGGGATAGAGTGCCCGATAGGAAAGTGACACGGAAGCGAGGTAGAAGACGCCCTTATTTACTACCGGGGGTCAGAAGGCTTAACGTGCCCATTAAATGCTCTAGTAGATCAGATCAGATCATATGTAGAGGATTTCAGGAAGGGAGTGTCTGACCCCAGGTCTTAAACAACCCTTAGAAATAGGAAGCTAGGAGAATTGGGATAGAGTGCCCGATAGGAAAGTGACACGGAAGCGAGGTAGAAGACGCCCTTATTTACTACCGGGGGTCAGAAGGCTTAACGTGCCCATTAAATGCTCTAGTAGATCAGATCAGATCATATGTAGAGGATTTCAGGAAGGGAGTGTCTGACCCCAGGTCTTAAACAACCCTTAGAAATAGGAAGCTAGGAGAATTGGGATAGAGTGCCCGATAGGAAAGTGACACGGAAGCGAGGTAGAAGACGCCCTTATTTACTACCGGGGGTCAGAAGGCTTAACGTGCCCATTAAATGCTCTAGTAGATCAGATCAGATCATATGTAGAGGATTTCAGGAAGGGAGTGTCTGACCCCAGGTCTTAAACAACCCTTAGAAATAGGAAGCTAGGAGAATTGGGATAGAGTGCCCGATAGGAAAGTGACACGGAAGCGAGGTAGAAGACGCCCTTATTTACTACCGGGGGTCAGAAGGCTTAACGTGCCCATTAAATGCTCTAGTAGATCAGATCAGATCATATGTAGAGGATTTCAGGAAGGGAGTGTCTGACCCCAGGTCTTAAACAACCCTTAGAAATAGGAAGCTAGGAGATTTGGGCTAGAGTGCCCGATAGGAAAGTGACACGGAAGCGAGGTAGAAGACGCCCTTATTTACTACCGGGGGTTGGTTGGTTGGTTGTTGGATTTTATTGGCGCAAGGGCCAGGTTTGGCCAAAGAGCGCCAGACCAAGAACTATCAGCCACAGATTTTTAAAAAACGTGGAAAATGATTAAGAGCAGACAGGCTTGGTAAAAGTTGAAAAAGAGTATGATGAAAGCTGTGAAGACAAGGTAGTTAATTAGGTTTATATAAAAATTTATTAATTGACTATTATAATTATAATTTTTTTTTTTTTTTTTTTTTTTAAACAGAACTACACAAAGGATGAGTCACTCTCCTCCCCCCACACTCCCCTGCAATGCTGGCAGAGGGCGGGGACGAACTGTCACTCTCTTCTCCCCTATGTTCCTCTGCAATGTTGTTTGAGGCTGGGGACGAACTGTCACTCTCCTCCCCCCTATGTTCCTCTATAATGTTGGTTGAGGGTGGGGACCTCGCTGAGGCCGAGACAGTTGGATGGACACTGCACACCTTTGCGGATTGAGGGCCGGGTCGTCCGCACGTGCAGGCTTTCTGCTTTAAACTGGAAGAGAGGGTCGGCTGCAAAAGAGAAGGCCCAGAATCAGGTAGTCGAAAAATCGCGAGCTCGGGGAAAAACACCTGTGTCGCTTGGTCAGCTGTAGATCGCTTGGCAAGCGCTGCGAGAGCTACAGGGCGCGGAACAAAGGGCTGCACGGGTTGTGGCAGAGACTTAACAACCGCGGCAAAACTACGCTGTCGGGTGTTGGGAATACCCAACTTGGCTTTGGCAGCAGGGTACGAGAGGCCTTCCAGGGTCTTGAGGCGCTGGATTGCCATCTCGTCCTTCCATTTCATACAGTTGCGGGAGTAAGCTGCATGGGCCTCACCGCAGTTAACACAGCAGGCCGCAGAAGTGCAACCTTCCCCGTCATGTTCACCGGAGCCACAATTAGCGCAACGAGCGGAACTCTTACAGAATCGTTGTGAATGCCCGTACCTCTGGCACCTGAAACAGCGCAGAGGACTGGGAATGTACGGGCGAACTGCACAGACCAAGTAGCCTGCTTTGATTTCTGTCGGAACTTTCGGGGAGTCAAAAGTCAAGATGACATTTTTTGACTTAATCATGGAACCATCACGCCGGAACATCATACGACGTGCAGCAATAACACCTTGATCAGCAAGTTCAGTCACGAATTCGTCTTCACTGCATGGCAAGAGATCAAACTCCGAAATCACACCCCGAGAGGTGTTAAGAAACGGGTGAGGTGTCACTTTCACAGGAATGCCTTGAAGACTAGTGAGGTTCAGAAAAGTGTTACTCTGAGAAACACTGCAAGTTTGGACAAGCAGGTCCCCAGAGCGAAGCTTCCTCACAGACTTCAAGGGGCCAACCGCAGCGTCCAAAGCTTTAGAAATGAAAAAGGGAGATCTGGTGGACAGTCTCTCATTCGGATCGATGGATTCTACAAGCAAGTGAGTAGCATGCGTAGTCACAGCAATTGAGGGGAGACGACGCTTCGGAGCGACTGGTACAGCTGCCGAAGAAGAGGTTCCACATTCTTGGTCCAGGTCAAGGTCTAAAGACCGTTTAAGGGTATGAGACTTGGTAGGTTGAGAAGACGAAGGAGAGTCATTGTCAATAATCATTTTCTCAGGCGACTTAAATTTGGAGTTTTTCTTTTTGTTTTTACCCATGGAAAAAAGGAAGAGGATTCGTCTGCAAACTACTCCACCCACCACCGAGCCCTACGAGGGAGAACTGGAGGTCTGCAAGTCAAGAAAATGACGCTGGACACAGTTCTGGAGCTTATACGTTGCAGATATAGTCCGTTGGCTGTGATCACACGCACTCGGCGGACACTTCGGCCTCCGGGTACCGTCATGCCAACGCCTTTGGCATGATCCCACAGCCCCCGGGCTCACCCTGCCGTGCTATACGACAAAAAGCCGCTAAAGCCCTGTAGACAACTTGGTACAAGACTTCTGACCAGAGGTGGGTTAGGCTCTAGCCTCCCGTTTACAGCGAAGCCGGGGTCGAAGAGGAGTGTTGGTACACAGGAGGCACTTAACCGGTCTCCTGCGACCTCAGCCGCCAGACATCCCATTTCCGCCTCACGGGTCTCCGCACGCGGCAAACATGCAGGTAGGTCTAGCACCCAAACCAGCTAAAAGGAAGAAAAAAAAAAGAAATCCAAAGAAGACAAATCCTGGCAGGGAACCTAAACGGAATCTCAGCAACCTACGAACTGAGCGGTTAATATAAATCAGTTAGTGGTGGAGGGTAACAAAACCACAAGACCGGGGTGTTAGTACATAACGTGGTAGCGATTAGGTAGAGAATACAACACGGGCAACTAGCCAGTGGAGAAAATAAATAAAAACGAAAAAGCGAGACACAAGACCAGCTCGGGAACGTGGGGCCGCGACTCCCCAACAGCTGGATGAACAGCCGTCCCTGCAAACACCAACAGCACCAAAATAAGAAAAAAAAACAAGCTGTGGCATGACATCAGATGTTGACCAGTCACAAGGTCAGCTCGGGCCGTGGGGGCGCCGCTCCCCAAATAACTGGAAAACCAGTTATCCCCGTGCGGGGTACTACCGGGGGTCAGAAGGCTTAAAGTGCCCATTAAATGCTCTAGTAGATCAGATCAGATCATATGTAGAGGATTTTAGGAAGGGAGTGTCTGACCCCAGGTCTTAAACAACCCTTAGAAATAGGAAGCTAGGAGATTTGGGCTAGAGTGCCCGATAGGAAAGTGACACGGAAGCGAGGTAGAAGACGCCCTTATTTACTACCGGGGGTCAGAAGGCTTAACGTGCCCATTAAATGCTCTAGTAGATCAGATCTGATCATATGTAGAGGATTTTAGGAAGGGAGTGTCTGACCCCAGGTCTTAAACAACCCTTAGAAATAGGAAGCTAGGAGATTTGGGCTAGAGTGCCCGATAGGAAAGTGACACGGAAGCGAGGTAGAAGACGCCCTTATTTACTACCGGGGGTCAGAAGGCTTAACGTGCCCATTAAATGCTCTAGTAGATCAGATCTGATCATATGTAGAGGATTTTAGGAAGGGAGTGTCTGACCCCAGGTCTTAAACAACCCTTAGAAATAGGAAGCTAGGAGATTTGGGATAGAGTGCCCGATAGGAAAGTGACACGGGAGCGAGGTAGAAGACGCCCTTATTTACTACCGGGGGTCAGAAGGCTTAACGTGTCCATTCAATGCTCTAGTAGATCAGATCAGATCATATGTAGAGGATTTTAGGAAGGGAGTGTCTGACCCCAGGTCTTAAACAACCCTTAGAAATAGGAAGCTAGGAGATTTGGGATAGAGTGCCCGATAGGAAAGTGACACGGGAGCGAGGTAGAAGACGCCCTTATTTACTACCGGGGGTCAGAAGGCTTAACGTGCCCATTAAATGCTCTAGTAGATCAGATCTGATCATATGCAGAGGATTTTAGGAAGGGAGTGTCTGACCCCAGGTCTTAAACAACCCTTAGAAATAGGAAGCTAGGAGATTTGGGATAGAGTGCCCGATAGGAAAGTGACACGGAAGCGAGGTAGAAGACGCCCTTATTTACTACCGGGGGTCAGAAGGCTTAACGTGCCCATTAAATGCTCTAGTAGATCAGATCTGATCATATGCAGAGGATTTTAGGAAGGGAGTGTCTGACCCCAGGTCTTAAACAACCCTTAGAAATAGGAAGCTAGGAGATTTGGGCTAGAGTGCCCGATAGGAAAGTGACACGGAAGCGAGGTAGAAGACGCCCTTATTTACTACCGGGGGTCAGAAGGCTTAACGTGCCCATTAAATGCTCTAGTAGATCAGATCTGATCATATGCAGAGGATTTTAGGAAGGAGTGTCTGACCCCAGGTCTTAAACAACCCTTAGAAATAGGAAGCTAGGAGATTTGGGCTAGAGTGCCCGATAGGAAAGTGACACGGAAGCGAGGTAGAAGACGCCCTTATTTACTACCGGGGGTCAGAAGGCTTAAAGTGCCCATTAAATGCTCTAGTAGATCAGATCAGATCATATGTAGAGGATTTTAGGAAGGGAGTGTCTGACCCCAGGTCTTAAACAACCCTTAGAAATAGGAAGCTAGGAGATTTGGGCTAGAGTGTCCGATAGGAAAGTGACACGGAAGCGAGGTAGAAGACGCCCTTATTTACTACCGGGGGTCAGAAGGCTTAACGTGCCCATTCAATGCTCTAGTAGATCAGATCTGATCATATGTAGAGGATTTTAGGAAGGGAGTGTCTGACCCCAGGTCTTAAACAACCCTTAGAAATAGGAAGCTAGGAGATTTGGGCTAGAGTGCCCGATAGGAAAGTGACACGGAAGCGAGGTAGAAGACGCCCTTATTTACTACCGGGGGTCAGAAGGCTTAACGTGCCCATTAAATGCTCTAGTAGATCAGATCTGATCATATGTAGAGGATTTTAGGAAGGAGTGTCTGACCCCAGGTCTTAAACAACCCTTAGAAATAGGAAGCTAGGAGATTTGGGATAGAGTGCCCGATAGGAAAGTGACACGGGAGCGAGGTAGAAGACGCCCTTATTTACTACCGGGGGTCAGAAGGCTTAACGTGTCCATTCAATGCTCTAGTAGATCAGATCAGATCATATGTAGAGGATTTTAGGAAGGGAGTGTCTGACCCCAGGTCTTAAACAACCCTTAGAAATAGGAAGCTAGGAGATTTGGGATAGAGTGCCCGATAGGAAAGTGACACGGGAGCGAGGTAGAAGACGCCCTTATTTACTACCGGGGGTCAGAAGGCTTAACGTGCCCATTAAATGCTCTAGTAGATCAGATCTGATCATATGCAGAGGATTTTAGGAAGGGAGTGTCTGACCCCAGGTCTTAAACAACCCTTAGAAATAGGAAGCTAGGAGATTTGGGATAGAGTGCCCGATAGGAAAGTGACACGGAAGCGAGGTAGAAGACGCCCTTATTTACTACCGGGGGTCAGAAGGCTTAACGTGCCCATTAAATGCTCTAGTAGATCAGATCTGATCATATGCAGAGGATTTTAGGAAGGGAGTGTCTGACCCCAGGTCTTAAACAACCCTTATAAATAGGAAGCTAGGAGATTTGGGCTAGAGTGCCCGATAGGAAAGTGACACGGAAGCGAGGTAGAAGACGCCCTTATTTACTACCGGGGGTCAGAAGGCTTAACGTGCCCATTAAATGCTCTAGTAGATCAGATCTGATCATATGCAGAGGATTTTAGGAAGGGAGTGTCTGACCCCAGGTCTTAAACAACCCTTAGAAATAGGAAGCTAGGAGATTTGGGATAGAGTGCCCGATAGGAAAGTGGCACGGATACGAGGTAGAAGACGCCCTTATTTACTACCGGGGGTCAGAAGGCTTAACGTGTCCATTCAATGCTCTAGTAGATCAGATCAGATCATATGTAGAGGATTTTAGGAAGGGAGTGTCTGACCCCAGGTCTTAAACAACCCTTAGAAATAGGAAGCTAGGAGATTTGGGCTAGAGTGCCAGATAGGAAAGTGACACGGAAGCGAGGTAGAAGACGCCCTTATTTACTACCGGGGGTCAGAAGGCTTAACGTGTCCATTCAATGCTCTAGTAGATCAGATCTGATCATATGTAGAGGATTTTAGGAAGGGAGTGTCTGACCCCAGGTCTTAAACAACCCTTAGAAATAGGAAGCTAGGAGATTTGGGATAGAGTGCCCGATAGGAAAGTGACACGGAAGCGAGGTAGAAGACGCCCTTGTTTACTACCGGGGGTCAGAAGGCTTAACGTGCCCATTAAATGCTCTAGTAGATCAGATCAGATCATATGTAGAGGATTTCAGGAAGGGAGTGTCTGACCCCAGGTCTTAAACAATCCTTAGAAATACGAAGCTAGGAGAATTGGGATAGAGTGCCCGATAGGAAAGTGACACGGAAGCGAGGTAGAAGACGCCCTTGTTTACTACCGGGGGTCAGAAGGCTTAACGTGCCCATTAAATGCTCTAGTAGATCAGATCAGATCATATGTAGAGGATTTCAGGAAGGGAGTGTCTGACCCCAGGTCTTAAACAATCCTTAGAAATAGGAAGCTAGGAGATTTGGGCTAGAGTGCCCGATAGGAAACTGACACAGAAGCGAGGTAGAAGACGCCCTTATTTACTACCGGGGGTCAGAAGGCTTAACGTGCCCATTAAATGCTCTAGTAGATCAGATCAGATCATATGTAGAGGATTTCAGGAAGGGAGTGTCTGACCCCAGGTCTTAAACAATCCTTAGAAATAGGAAGCTAGGAGATTTGGGCTAGAGTGCCCGATAGGAAACTGACACAGAAGCGAGGTAGAAGACGCCCTTATTTACTACCGGGGGTCAGAAGGCTTAACGTGCCCATTAAATGCTCTAGTAGATCAGATCAGATCATATGTAGAGGATTTCAGGAAGGGAGTGTCTGACCCCAGGTCTTAAACAATCCTTAGAAATAGGAAGCTAGGAGATTTGGGCTAGAGTGCCCGATAGGAAAGTGACACCGAAGCGAGGTAGAAGACGCCCTTATTTACTATCGGGGGTCAGAAGGCTTAACGTGCCCATTAAATGCTCTAGTAGATCAGATCAGATCATATGTAGAGGATTTCAGGAAGGGAGTGTCTGACCCCAGGTCTTAAACAATCCTTAGAAATAGGAAGCTAGGAGATTTGGGCTAGAGTGCCCGATAGGAAACTGACACAGAAGCGAGGTAGAAGACGCCCTTGTTTACTACCGGGGGTCAGAAGGCTTAACGTGCCCATTAAATGCTCTAGTAGATCAGATCAGATCATATGTAGAGGATTTCAGGAAGGGAGTGTCTGACCCCAGGTCTTAAACAACCCTTAGAAATAGGAAGCTAGGAGAATTGGGATAGAGTGCCCGATAGGAAAGTGACACGGAAGCGAGGTAGAAGACGCCCTTATTTACTACCGGGGGTCAGAAGGCTTAACGTGCCCATTAAATGCTCTAGTAGATCAGATCAGATCATATGTAGAGGATTTCAGGAAGGGAGTGTCTGACCCCAGGTCTTAAACAATCCTTAGAAATAGGAAGCTAGGAGATTTGGGCTAGAGTGCCCGATAGGAAAGTGACACGGAAGCGAGGTAGAAGACGCCCTTATTTACTACCGGGGGTCAGAAGGCTTAACGTGCCCATTAAATGCTCTAGTAGATCAGATCAGATCATATGTAGAGGATTTCAGGAAGGGAGTGTCTGACCCCAGGTCTTAAACAACCCTTAGAAATAGGAAGCTAGGAGAATTGGGATAGAGTGCCCGATAGGAAAGTGACACGGAAGCGAGGTAGAAGACGCCCTTATTTACTACCGGGGGTCAGAAGGCTTAACGTGCCCATTAAATGCTCTAGTAGATCAGATCAGATCATATGTAGAGGATTTCAGGAAGGGAGTGTCTGACCCCAGGTCTTAAACAACCCTTAGAAATAGGAAGCTAGGAGAATTGGGATAGAGTGCCCGATAGGAAAGTGACACGGAAGCGAGGTAGAAGACGCCCTTATTTACTACCGGGGGTCAGAAGGCTTAACGTGCCCATTAAATGCTCTAGTAGATCAGATCAGATCATATGTAGAGGATTTCAGGAAGGGAGTGTCTGACCCCAGGTCTTAAACAACCCTTAGAAATAGGAAGCTAGGAGAATTGGGATAGAGTGCCCGATAGGAAAGTGACACGGAAGCGAGGTAGAAGACGCCCTTATTTACTACCGGGGGTCAGAAGGCTTAACGTGCCCATTCAATGCTCTAGTAGATCAGATCAGATCATATGTAGAGGATTTCAGGAAGGGAGTGTCTGACCCCAGGTCTTAAACAACCCTTAGAAATAGGAAGCTAGGAGAATTGGGATAGAGTGCCCGATAGGAAAGTGACACGGAAGCGAGGTAGAAGACGCCCTTATTTACTACCGGGGGTCAGAAGGCTTAACGTGCCCATTAAATGCTCTAGTAGATCAGATCAGATCATATGTAGAGGATTTCAGGAAGGAGTGTCTGACCCCAGGTCTTAAACAACCCTTAGAAATAGGAAGCTAGGAGAATTGGGATAGAGTGCCCGATAGGAAAGTGACACGGAAGCGAGGTAGAAGACGCCCTTATTTACTACCGGGGGTCAGAAGGCTTAACGTGCCCATTAAATGCTCTAGTAGATCAGATCAGATCATATGTAGAGGATTTCAGGAAGGGAGTGTCTGACCCCAGGTCTTAAACAACCCTTAGAAATAGGAAGCTAGGAGAATTGGGATAGAGTGCCCGATAGGAAAGTGACACGGAAGCGAGGTAGAAGACGCCCTTATTTACTACCGGGGGTCAGAAGGCTTAACGTGCCCATTAAATGCTCTAGTAGATCAGATCAGATCATATGTAGAGGATTTCAGGAAGGGAGTGTCTGACCCCAGGTCTTAAACAACCCTTAGAAATAGGAAGCTAGGAGAATTGGGATAGAGTGCCCGATAGGAAAGTGACACGGAAGCGAGGTAGAAGACGCCCTTATTTACTACCGGGGGTCAGAAGGCTTAACGTGCCCATTAAATGCTCTAGTAGATCAGATCAGATCATATGTAGAGGATTTCAGGAAGGGAGTGTCTGACCCCAGGTCTTAAACAACCCTTAGAAATAGGAAGCTAGGAGAATTGGGATAGAGTGCCCGATAGGAAAGTGACACGGAAGCGAGGTAGAAGACGCCCTTATTTACTACCGGGGGTCAGAAGGCTTAACGTGCCCATTAAATGCTCTAGTAGATCAGATCAGATCATATGTAGAGGATTTCAGGAAGGGAGTGTCTGACCCCAGGTCTTAAACAACCCTTAGAAATAGGAAGCTAGGAGAATTGGGATAGAGTGCCCGATAGGAAAGTGACACGGAAGCGAGGTAGAAGACGCCCTTATTTACTACCGGGGGTCAGAAGGCTTAACGTGCCCATTAAATGCTCTAGTAGATCAGATCAGATCATATGTAGAGGATTTCAGGAAGGGAGTGTCTGACCCCAGGTCTTAAACAACCCTTAGAAATAGGAAGCTAGGAGAATTGGGATAGAGTGCCCGATAGGAAAGTGACACGGAAGCGAGGTAGAAGACGCCCTTATTTACTACCGGGGGTCAGAAGGCTTAACGTGCCCATTAAATGCTCTAGTAGATCAGATCAGATCATATGTAGAGGATTTCAGGAAGGGAGTGTCTGACCCCAGGTCTTAAACAACCCTTAGAAATAGGAAGCTAGGAGAATTGGGATAGAGTGCCCGATAGGAAAGTGACACGGAAGCGAGGTAGAAGACGCCCTTATTTACTACCGGGGGTCAGAAGGCTTAACGTGCCCATTAAATGCTCTAGTAGATCAGATCAGATCATATGTAGAGGATTTCAGGAAGGGAGTGTCTGACCCCAGGTCTTAAACAACCCTTAGAAATAGGAAGCTAGGAGAATTGGGATAGAGTGCCCGATAGGAAAGTGACACGGAAGCGAGGTAGAAGACGCCCTTATTTACTACCGGGGGTCAGAAGGCTTAACGTGCCCATTAAATGCTCTAGTAGATCAGATCAGATCATATGTAGAGGATTTTAGGAAGGGAGTGTCTGACCCCAGGTCTTAAACAACCCTTAGAAATAGGAAGCTAGGAGATTTGGGCTAGAGTGCCCGAAAGGAAAGTGACACGGAAGCGAGGTAGAAGACGCCCTTGTTTACTACCGGGGGTCAGAAGGCTTAACGTGCCCATTAAATGCTCTAGTAGATCAGATCAGATCATATGTAGAGGATTTCAGGAAGGGAGTGTCTGACCCCAGGTCTTAAACAACCCTTAGAAATAGGAAGCTAGGAGAATTGGGATAGAGTGCCCGATAGGAAAGTGACACGGAAGCGAGGTAGAAGACGCCCTTATTTACTACCGGGGGTCAGAAGGCTTAACGTGCCCATTAAATGCTCTAGTAGATCAGATCAGATCATATGTAGAGGATTTCAGGAAGGGAGTGTCTGACCCCAGGTCTTAAACAACCCTTAGAAATAGGAAGCTAGGAGAATTGGGATAGAGTGCCCGATAGGAAAGTGACACGGAAGCGAGGTAGAAGACGCCCTTATTTACTACCGGGGGTCAGAAGGCTTAACGTGCCCATTAAATGCTCTAGTAGATCAGATCAGATCATATGTAGAGGATTTCAGGAAGGGAGTGTCTGACCCCAGGTCTTAAACAACCCTTAGAAATAGGAAGCTAGGAGAATTGGGATAGAGTGCCCGATAGGAAAGTGACACGGAAGCGAGGTAGAAGACGCCCTTATTTACTACCGGGGGTCAGAAGGCTTAACGTGCCCATTAAATGCTCTAGTAGATCAGATCAGATCATATGTAGAGGATTTCAGGAAGGGAGTGTCTGACCCCAGGTCTTAAACAACCCTTAGAAATAGGAAGCTAGGAGAATTGGGATAGAGTGCCCGATAGTAAAGTGACACGGAAGCGAGATAGAAGACACCCTTATTTACTACCGGGGGTCAGAAGGCTTAACGTGCCCATTAAATGCTCTAGTAGATCAGATCAGATCATATGTAGAGGATTTCAGGAAGGGAGTGTCTGACCCCAGGTCTTAAACAATCCTTAGAAATAGGAAGCTAGGAGATTTGGGCTAGAATGCCCGATAGGAAACTGACACAGAAGCGAGGTAGAAGACGCCCTTATTTACTACCGGGGGTCAGAAGGCTTAACGTGCCCATTAAATGCTCTAGTAGATCAGATCAGATCATATGTAGAGGATTTCAGGAAGGGAGTGTCTGACCCCAGGTCTTAAACAACCCTTAGAAATAGGAAGCTAGGAGAATTGGGATAGAGTGCCCGATAGGAAAGTGACACGGAAGCGAGGTAGAAGACGCCCTTATTTACTACCGGGGGTCAGAAGGCTTAACGTGCCCATTAAATGCTCTAGTAGATCAGATCAGATCATATGTAGAGGATTTTAGGAAGGGAGTGTCTGACCCCAGGTCTTAAACAACCCTTAGAAATAGGAAGCTAGGAGATTTGGGCTAGAGTGCCCGATAGGAAAGTGACACGGAAGCGAGGTAGAAGACGCCCTTGTTTACTACCGGGGGTCAGAAGGCTTAACGTGCCCATTAAATGCTCTAGTAGATCAGATCAGATCATATGTAGAGGATTTCAGGAAGGGAGTGTCTGACCCCAGGTCTTAAACAACCCTTAGAAATAGGAAGCTAGGAGAATTGGGATAGAGTGCCCGATAGGAAAGTGACACGGAAGCGAGGTAGAAGACGCCCTTATTTACTACCGGGGGTCAGAACGCTTAACGTGCCCATTAAATGCTCTAGTAGATCAGATCAGATCATATGTAGAGGATTTCAGGAAGGGAGTGTCTGACCCCAGGTCTTAAACAACCCTTAGAAATAGGAAGCTAGGAGAATTGGGATAGAGTGCCCGATAGGAAAGTGACACGGAAGCGAGGTAGAAGACGCCCTTATTTACTACCGGGGGTCAGAAGGCTTAACGTGCCCATTAAATGCTCTAGTAGATCAGATCAGATCATATGTAGAGGATTTTAGGAAGGGAGTGTCTGACCCCAGGTCTTAAACAACCCTTAGAAATAGGAAGCTAGGAGATTTGGGCTAGAGTGCCCGATAGGAAAGTGACACGGAAGCGAGGTAGAAGACGCCCTTGTTTACTACCGGGGGTCAGAAGGCTTAACGTGCCCATTAAATGCTCTAGTAGATCAGATCAGATCATATGTAGAGGATTTCAGGAAGGGAGTGTCTGACCCCAGGTCTTAAACAACCCTTAGAAATAGGAAGCTAGGAGAATTGGGATAGAGTGCCCGATAGGAAAGTGACACGGAAGCGAGGTAGAAGACGCCCTTATTTACTACCGGGGGTCAGAAGGCTTAACGTGCCCATTAAATGCTCTAGTAGATCAGATCAGATCATATGTAGAGGATTTCAGGAAGGGAGTGTCTGACCCCAGGTCTTAAACAACCCTTAGAAATAGGAAGCTAGGAGAATTGGGATAGAGTGCCCGATAGGAAAGTGACACGGAAGCGAGGTAGAAGACGCCCTTATTTACTACCGGGGGTCAGAAGGCTTAACGTGCCCATTAAATGCTCTAGTAGATCAGATCAGATCATATGTAGAGGATTTCAGGAAGGGAGTGTCTGACCCCAGGTCTTAAACAACCCTTAGAAATAGGAAGCTAGGAGAATTGGGATAGAGTGCCCGATAGGAAAGTGACACGGAAGCGAGGTAGAAGACGCCCTTATTTACTACCGGGGGTCAGAAGGCTTAACGTGCCCATTAAATGCTCTAGTAGATCAGATCAGATCATATGTAGAGGATTTCAGGAAGGGAGTGTCTGACCCCAGGTCTTAAACAATCCTTAGAAATAGGAAGCTAGGAGATTTGGGCTAGAGTGCCCGATAGGAAACTGACACAGAAGCGAGGTAGAAGACGCCCTTATTTACTACCGGGGGTCAGAAGGCTTAACGTGCCCAATAAATGCTCTAGTAGATCAGATCAGATCATATGTAGAGGATTTCAGGAAGGGAGTGTCTGACCCCAGGTCTTAAACAACCCTTAGAAATAGGAAGCTAGGAGAATTGGGATAGAGTGCCCGATAGGAAAGTGACACGGAAGCGAGGTAGAAGACGCCCTTATTTACTACCGGGGGTCAGAAGGCTTAACGTGCCCATTAAATGCTCTAGTAGATCAGATCAGATCATATGTAGAGGATTTCAGGAAGGGAGTGTCTGACCCCAGGTCTTAAACAACCCTTAGAAATAGGAAGCTAGGAGAATTGGGATAGAGTGCCCGATAGGAAAGTGACACGGAAGCGAGGTAGAAGACGCCCTTATTTACTACCGGGGGTCAGAAGGCTTAACGTGCCCATTCAATGCTCTAGTAGATCAGATCAGATCATATGTAGAGGATTTTAGGAAGGGAGTGTCTGACCCCAGGTCTTAAACAACCCTTAGAAATAGGAAGCTAGGAGAATTGGGATAGAGTGCCCGATAGGAAAGTGACACGGAAGCGAGGTAGAAGACGCCCTTATTTACTACCGGGGGTCAGAAGGCTTAACGTGTCCATTCAATGCTCTAGTAGATTAGATCTGATTATATGTAGAGGATTTTAGGAAGGGAGTGCCTGACCCCAGGTCTTAAACAACCCTTAGAAATAGGAAGCAAAGAGATTTGGGCTAGAGTGCCCGATAGGAAAGTGACACGGAAGCGAGGTAGAAGACGCCCTTATTTACTACCGGGGGTCAGAAGGCTTAACGTGCCCATTCAATGCTCTAGTAGATCAGATCAGATCATATGTAGAGGATTTCAGGAAGGGAGTGTCTGACCCCAGGTCTTAAACAACCCTTAGAAATAGGAAGCAAAGAGATTTGGGCTAGAGTGCCCGATAGGAAAGTGACACGGAAGCGAGGTAGAAGACGCCCTTATTTACTACCGGGGGTCAGAAGGCTTAACGTGCCCATTCAATGCTCTAGTAGATCAGATCAGATCATATGTAGAGGATTTCAGGAAGGGAGTGCCTGACCCCAGGTCTTAAACAACCCTTAGAAATAGGAAGCAAAGAGATTTGGGCTAGAGTGCCCGATAGGAAAGTGACACGGAAGCGAGGTAGAAGACGCCCTTATTTACTACCGGGGGTCAGAAGGCTTAACGTGCCCATTCAATGCTCTAGTAGATCAGATCAGATCATATGTAGAGGATTTCAGGAAGGGAGTGTCTGACCCCAGGTCTTAAACAACCCTTAGAAATAGGAAGCAAAGAGATTTGGGCTAGAGTGCCCGATAGGAAAGTGACACGGAAGCGAGGTAGAAGACGCCCTTATTTACTACCGGGGGTCAGAAGGCTTAACGTGCCCATTCAATGCTCTAGTAGATCAGATCAGATCATATGTAGAGGATTTCAGGAAGGAGTGCCTGACCCCAGGTCTTAAACAACCCTTAGAAATAGGAAGCAAAGAGATTTGGGCTAGAGTGCCCGATAGGAAAGTGACACGGAAGCGAGGTAGAAGACGCCCTTATTTACTACCGGGGGTCAGAAGGCTTAACGTGTCCATTCAATGCTCTAGTAGATCAGATCAGATCATATGTAGAGGATTTCAGGAAGGGAGTGCCTGACCCCAGGTCTTAAACAACCCTTAGAAATAGGAAGCAAAGAGATTTGGGCTAGAGTGCCCGATAGGAAAGTGACACGGAAGCGAGGTAGAAGACGCCCTTATTTACTACCGGGGGTCAGAAGGCTTAACGTGCCCATTCAATGCTCTAGTAGATCAGATCAGATCATATGTAGAGGATTTCAGGAAGGGAGTGCCTGACCCCAGGTCTTAAACAACTCTTAGAAATAGGAAGCTAGGAGATTTGGGCTAGAGTGCCCGATAGGAAAGTGACACGGAAGCGAGGTAGAAGACGCCCTTATTTACTACCGGGGGTCAGAAGGCTTAACGTGTCCATTCAATGCTCTAGTAGATCAGATCAGATCATATGTAGAGGATTTTAGGAAGGGAGTGTCTGACCCCAGGTCTTAAACATCCCTTACAAATATGAAGCTAGGAGATTTGGGCTAGAGTGTCCGAAAGGAAAGTGAAACGGAAGCGAAGTAGAAAGGGGAGGAAGACCCCCTTACTTATGAACAGGGGGCCACCGCCCGGGGTCCGACGGCTTAACGTGCCCATCCGACGAACGACGGGTATTTAGTGGATCGAGCGTTCGTACCTGCTGGGATCGAACCTGAGGCCCAACGTTTCCTACTAGGCCACCCGCGGCCTCAATTTCCATTCCAATGTTTATTCCCCGAATATTTGCCGTTCCCACTCTAACAAAAAAGAACTCTTTTTTTTTTTGATTGGAGGTTTAACGACCACCGTGAGTAACTCATTGGGTTATGACGATGTGGCAGACACGTGACTTTCACCATAGCAACGAGCCTTAGTAACGTAAGTGAAGCACAACCAGTCCCCGTTGAAATGATGGTGTCTTGCTTTGAAAGTTTAACTTTCAAGTACAAAATGCGGTATTTGGAAAACATTAAGGTGGCTGAAGGAAAAGATCCGTATGTGTTGAATGCAAGTATCTTTGAAGTTGACGCGAATTTTTTTCCGAAAATGCAAATAGTAAATATTTTCTTTTGCTTCGTCTTTGGTCGAAGCGCCTTTACCGCAGAACAGTTCAGAGGCATATAAAAATCTCGAAATATATGACAATTTCTCATCGTGGATATTCTTTTACATGGTAACTTAATGAGATCACTAATTAGTGAGTAATTAGTAATTTAGTGAGAAAATAGGTGTACTGCCTTAATAAGTAAGGTCTCTTCCCTCCCAGGTGCGGAGCCCTAGGTAAGAAAGATAGGTTCTTTGCCTTTTCAGGAATCACTGATTTATACATAAGACTGACCTTTGAAAGATTCTCTGCCTTTTGGAGAGTTTAACTCCTCAATAAAAAGTGTTTTTCTAAGCTCTGGAAAGCGATTTCCAAAACTTGGAAAAATTTAGAGCAAAAGCTGGTTTTTCTCGCAAAATTGTGGCGAAAAAACACAGTAATTTTGCTGGAATTTGCGACCTATTTTATTTATCTGCATATAAATTTAACAGCATAATACCGGTCTGTAAACAGACCTAGACACCAAAAAGAATTTTATTTGGACAATTTTAGCCATTATTTGTATTTTTTCCAGCTTTTTTCAGCTACAGATAAAAATCCAGGTGTGCTAAAAATAAAATCAACAGTGGTTTATGGAGGAAATATCGCACAGAACAAACTAATAAAGTACAACCTCCAACACAGACAGCGAAATAACCTTAAAAGTGAGAATACTAAGTGAAAAGCAGAAAACTCGCAAAAAATCGTGAGTCAGGGAGACCGGTGCTCGAGCTTTCCTATAAAAATCCAGCAACCAAAGAAATTTCATTCTTATTAAAAGTCAGGTTGGCTAACAAATTTACTTTTAACTCTATAAGAAATTCCACACCCCCCCCCCCCGATGAATCAGGGACCTTCTGAAAAGAAGCCCATGGAGATGAAAAACCCAAGTGCACAGAAGTGCCGATTGGGTACCCAGCAGTTGATTTAAGAAAAACTTTGACTAAGAGACAAACTCTGAAAGATGTTCTATAATAAATAGTAACACTGTACTAGTGGTCCAATTTATTGGCGTAGAAAGTAGACACATTAGCGTTTCCAAGCTTTCGCACATCAACCAGATGGCTTTTTCAAGGAAGTTAGACAGAAACTGCAACTGAAAAATAGAACGCATTAACAATTTGAACGCGGAAACTTGACTTGTCAACAATAGATACGACATGAAAGAAAAACGGGATTACGCCATATAATACAAATTTTGAAGATGACAATCCGATTTTTGGCGTAAATGTGACAAGGATGGTAAGTCAGATAATATCCGAAAACTTGAAAATTTTCATCGTCCTGGAGCGGGACTCGAACCCGCGTCTCCCAGAAAACGCCTAGGTATGCTAACCACTACACCACCCAGAACGACCGAGTTTCAAGTTTCCATTCAATTTGAATTTAACCATCACAGGATTCGCTAGTCGAAGCAACCGGCATTCATGTTTAGCGAATCTGGAGGTTAATAATCCTATCCCGTGATTGCCCAGAGAAGGAGATAAATCATGAAAGAAATACGGGATTACGCCATATAATACAAATTTTGAAGATGACAATCCGATTTTTGGCGTAAATGTGACAAGGATGGTAAGTCAGATAATATCCGAAAACTTGAAAATTTTCATCGTCCTGGAGCGGGACTCGAACCCGCGTCTCCCAGAAAACGCCTAGGTATGCTAACCACTACACCACCCAGAACGACCGAGTTTCAAGTTTCCATTCAATTTGAATTTAACCATCACAGGATTCGCTAGTGGAAGCAACCGGCATTCATGTTTAGCGAATCTGGAGGTTAAGAATCTTATCCCGTGTTTGCCCGGAGAAGCAGATAAATCATGAAAGAAATACGGGATTACGCCATATAATACAAATTTTGAAGATGACAATCCGATTTTGGGCGTAAATGTGACAAGGATGGTAAGTCAGATAATATCCGAAAACTTGAAAATTGTCATCGTCCTGGAGCGGGACTCGAATCCGCGTCTCCCAGAAAACGCCTAGGTATGCTAACCACTACACCACCCAGAATGACCAAGTTTCAAGTTTCCATTCAATTTGAATTTAACCATCACAGGATTCGCTAGTCGAAGCAACCGGCATTCATGTTTAGCGAATCTGGAGGTTAAGAATCTTATCCCGTGTTTGCCCGGAGAAGCAGATAAATCATGAAAGAAATACGGGATTACGCCATATAATACAAATTTTGAAGATGACAATCCGATTTTGGGCGTAAATGTGACAAGGATGGTAAGTCAGATAATATCCGAAAACTTGAAAATTGTCATCGTCCTGGAGCGGGACTCGAATCCGCGTCTCCCAGAAAACGCCTAGGTATGCTAACCACTACACCACCCAGAATGACCAAGTTTCAAGTTTCCATTCAATTTGAATTTAACCATCACAGGATTCGCTAGTCGAAGCAACCGGCATTCATGTTTAGCGAATCTGGAGGTTAATAATCCTATCCCGTGATTGCCCAGAGAAGGAGATAAATCATGAAAGAAATACGGGATTACGCCATATAATACAAATTTTGAAGATGACAATCCGATTTTTGGCGTAAATGTGACAAGGATGGTAAGTCAGATAATATCCGAAAACTTGAAAATTTTCATCGTCCTGGAGCGGGACTCGAACCCGCGTCTCCCAGAAAAACGCCTAGGTATGCTAACCACTACACCACCCAGAACGACCGAGTTTCAAGTTTCCATTCAATTTGAATTTAACCATCACAGGATTCGCTAGTGGAAGCAACCGGCATTCATGTTTAGCGAATCTGGAGGTTAAGAATCTTATCCCGTGTTTGCCCGGAGAAGCAGATAAATCATGAAAGAAATACGGGATTACGCCATATAATACAAATTTTGAAGATGACAATCCGATTTTGGGCGTAAATGTGACAAGGATGGTAAGTCAGATAATATCCGAAAACTTGAAAATTGTCATCGTCCTGGAGCGGGACTCGAATCCGCGTCTCCCAGAAAACGCCTAGGTATGCTAACCACTACACCACCCAGAATGACCAAGTTTCAAGTTTCCATTCAATTTGAATTTAACCATCACAGGATTCGCTAGTCGAAGCAACCGGCATTCATGTTTAGCGAATCTGAAGGTTAAGAATCTTATCCCGTGTTTGCCCGGAGAAGCAGATAAATCATGAAAGAAATACGGGATGACGCCATATAATACAAATTTTGAAGATGACAATCCGATTTTGGGCGTAAATGTGACAAGGATGGTAAGTCAGATAATATCCGAAAACTTGAAAATTGTCATCGTCCTGGAGCGGGACTCGAATCCGCGTCTCCCAGAAAACGCCTAGGTATGCTAACCACTACACCACCCAGAACGACCAAGTTTCAAGTTTCCGATCAATTTGAATTTAACCATTATAATGAATTAACTTTATTTGCTATAATTATAATGAATAATCTCTTTCTACCAGCTAGCTAATGATAATAATGAAGCTTTCCTACTGAGCTAAGTATAATGCTTCTGCTACTGAATGACATGCTTGTACTAAGCTTCAAATAGTGAATTCAAATGGTTGTTGTTACTAGTTAATTAAGAACATGAATAAAGTCTCCTGCTAGTAGTGTAGTAATAGTATTGAACAAACTTATAACTGGTAGTAATGTTGCAGCAGTGATTAGAATGAATAAAGTCTTAACGCTGGTTGTTAATGGTAATAAACTAATGACATAAACCTAACAGCCAGACAGAGGTCTGACAAAAACTATTAATTGAGAAAGACGTACTTACTCAAAGCTCTTTTATTATGTAACTCTTGGTCATCCAAAGCACACACACAACTCGTTTCACAATAATGAAGAATCAAACTAATCACATAGAACGAAACTCTCTCCTTCACAACAACAACGCTTCTCTAGTATAACAACAAACGATCTCCCTATAACAACAAAAGCTCTCCTTATAACAACAAAATCTCTCTCTCGCTATCGATGAACGCGCCTATATATACTGGCTACCACCACGTCATGACTTACACTCATTGCCAGATCTCATTCATCGGGTGAAATAATATTTCGTTCAGTAAGAAGATAATTTACATAGTAAAATAAAATAACCAGAGATAGTAAAATCAAAAGGAAAGTGAATATAGAGTATACGTTACACCATCATAGGATCCTTGTCACATCCTTGTCACATTTACGCCAAAAATCGGATTGTCATCTTCAAAATTTGTATTATATGGCGTAATCCCGTATTTCTTTCATGATTTAGCTGCTTCTCCGGGCAAACACGGGATAGGATTATTAACCTCCAGATTCGCTAAACATGAATGCCGGTTGCTTCGACTAGCGAATCCTGTGATGGTTAAATTCAAATTGAATGGAAACTTGAAACTCGGTCGTTCTGGGTGGTGTAGTGGTTAGCATACCTAGGCGTTTTCTCGGAGACGCGGGTTCGAGTCCCGCTCCAGGACGATGAAAATTTTCAAGTTTTCGGATATTATCTGACTTACCATCCTTGTCACATTTACGCCAAAAATCGGATTGTCATCTTCAAAATTTGTAATAGATACGACGTTATATTCATTTAAAGATATAACGCATCACGTTGGTTGCACGCGCGGTATCTTGGTAGGCAGAGGCTCTACTTGAAGAATTGGTTTCAAATTCGTGGCAACTCGAATGAGGCGCAATCATTGCAAGCATCGCTGTTGGTAATGATTTCCAAGGTTTCTCGAATGGCTGTACCTTTAGGGGTAGAGTAGGTAGCTAATTTCTTTATATCGTCCCACACAGGAGTAGCGGACTTGAATTTCACTTCTCTGGATAGAGCCGTGGCTACTTTACCGTATTTTGTGTCTCTTTTATGTTCGTTGACTCTGACTCCAAACGAACGCTTGGTCATTCCAATGTAGTAACGGTTAGAGCCGTCCGGATACTCTAGGCGGATCGCATAAACACCTGCTTCGCAGGAGAGAGGTGGTTTTTTCACTACTTCACTTTAGTATAGTATATAAAGATGCAGGAGACCTGATGCCGACGCCATAGTTCATCTTCGTCAGAGCGTTTTTGAGTTTGTAAGACACATTTGGTATGTAGGGAATTGAGCCTAAATAACGTATCTGCGGCACTGGAAGATTAGAATGTTGGACCCTGGCTTTTTGGATAAATTTACGTATCTGATTCAACGAATATCCTGCATCAGTGGCTAACTTGATGACGCTTTCAATTTCGTGTTGTCTAGAATGGGTATCGATGGAAACGACGAAGGCTCTTCGAATTCCAGAACGGAAGACAGCTCTTTTGTGTTCTGTGGGACAGAAAGAGCTGCGGAGCATCAGGTTGGGGACGGACATGGGTTTGTAGTAGACTTGTGTGCCGAGGCGGTTGTCAGGCGATTTTCTCAAAAGAACATCCAGATAAGGTAAAGGGTTGTTGTGTTCAAGCTCCATCGTGAAATTGATCGTTGGATGCATATAATTGATTTTATCAAGGAACATCGGAAGAGTATTTTTTCCGTGAGGCCATACAAAAAACACGTCGTCTTCGTAACGCAGCCAAGTGGTAGGCTGTGGGGTAATGCTGAAAAATATATTCCCTTCAATTGGGCGAAGTATTGCTTCTGCAAGGACAGTTGAAAGTGAGGATCCCATCGGAGCGCCATTATTCTGTTTATACACTAGTTATTGGAAATTGTAGAAGCTAGTATTAGTGACCAAGTCTATTAATTTGAAGATGCTGAGGCATGACTCCTGCATATAAAATGCTGAATTTGATATGGCCTCCTTTAATGTTACGACGGCTTCCGGAACGGGGATTGAAGGGTAAAGGGAAGCCACGTCGAAGCTGCCGATAATGTCGCCTTGTAGAACAGTGAGTTGTTTGGCTTTCGTTATAAAATTCAGAGTGGAATTTATTACAAAGTCCGATTCAGGAAAAAAACTACGCAAGAATTTGGATAGTGCTTTCTCTAAATGGTACGTTGGGGCAGACTTTCTGGATACGATGGGTCTCAGTGGGTTTCCCGGCTTATGGTGCTTGAGTCTTCCAAAGAGTTTTGGGATCTGAGGTCCTGGTGGTAGTCTGGTGGCTTTTCTGAGATCTTCTGGAATAGCGGGTAACCGGGCCGCTCTTTGAACCTGCGCAATCCAAGAATTTAGAGGGTTCCTTTGAAGGGCTATAGAACCAGAGTCAGCGATAAAATCTTCAAGTTTTTTATTGTAGTCCGCTGCGTCCATAACTGCTATCTGGCCAGATTTGTCCGTTAGAGTCAACATTATGGACGGGTCATTTCTAAGAATCGAAACTGGCATCGGAATTATAAATTTATTAGACATGTTAGTAGAATCGTACCAAGATCTTAATTTAGAAGAACATAGCTGGCGTAGTTCATCTTTTGAGTCGTTTGGAACTCGTGATATTACACTTTCGAATTCGGAAACGACGCTTTTTTGGTTCCATCTCGTTCGGAAGCAGTACTTTGGTCCAAGCTCCAAAACTTTTGTTTCATCTTGGGAAAGGGTCCGGCTGGAAATATTGATGAATGGAATGGCGAAATCTTTAGCTTTAGGAGTCTGGGAGGAACTCAAGTAATCCAGTTTTTTGTTGTGTGTGGAGGATAAGGATGATTTGATTTTTTCAACTGACATATCTACACGGAGGGTTGAAGGTGATTGGGTCGCACAATCCGTGTAATTTCATATACAGGGTGTAGCACTTGGTCTCCAATGACACGACGTCCTTCCTTTTCAGGTTCACTATACGTGACAGAGTCAGACGAAGAAATTTATCCTTTTTACTATCGAACCAGGATCCCTTAACTGTTGATTTAAAGTTGAGGAACTTTGGGATTAGGCCCGATGTTTTGCAGGCGGTTAAAAAGTCCAGGTGGGAGCGTTCCTTCTCCAGTTTAAGTCGAAGACGTCTAAAAAGTTTGTAGGTGTTCCACATTGCTCGGAGAATAGCAAAAACAAACTGATAACAAAGAACAGTACACCAATTAAGTAGTAAATAGTAACACTCTACTAGTGGTCCGATTTATTGGCGTAGAAAGTAGACACATTAGCGTTTCCAAGCTTTCGCACATCAACCAGATGGATTTTTCAAGGAAATTAGACAGAAACTGCAACTGAAAAATAGAACGCATTAACAATTTGAACGCGGAAACTTGACTTGACAACAATAGATACGACGTTATATTCATTTAAAGATATGACGCATCGCGTTGGTTGCACGCACGGTATCCTGGCAGGCTGAGGCTTTACTTGAAGAATTGGTTCCAAGTTGTGGCAACTCGAATGAGGCGCAATCATTCCAAGCATCGCTGTTGGTAATGATTTCCAAGGTTTCCCGAATGGTTGTACCTTTAGTGGTAGAGTAGGTAGCTAATTTCTTTATATCGTCCCCCATAGGAGTAGCGGACTTGAATTTCACTTCTCCGGATAGAGCCGTGGCTACTTTACCGTATTTTGTGTCTCTTTTATGTTCGTTGACTCTGACTCCAAACGAACGCTTGGTCATTCCAACGTAGTAACAATTCCCTACATAACCAAATGTGTCTTAAAACTCAAAAACGCTCTGAAGAAGATGAACTATGGCGTCGGCATCAGGTCTCCTGCATCTTTATATACTATGCTAAAGGGAAGTAGTAAAAAACCATCTCTCTCCTGCGAAGCAGGTGTTTATGCGATCCCCCTTGAGTATCCGGACGGCTCTAAACGTTACTACATTGAAATGACCAAGCGTTCGTTTGGAGTCAGATTCAACGAACATAAAAGACACAAAATACGGTAAAGTAGCCACGCCTCTATCCAGAGAAGTGAAATTCAAGTCCGCTACTCCTATGTGGGACGATATAAAGAAATTAGCTACCTACTCTACCTCTAAAGGTACAGCCATTCGGGAAACCTTGGAAATCATTACCAACAGCAATGCTTGCAATGATTGCGCTTCATTCGAGTTGCCACGAATTTGAAACCAATTCTTCAAGTAAAGCCTCTGCCTACCAGAATACCGCGCGTGCAACCAACGTGATGCGTCATATCTTTAAATGAATATAATGTCGTATCTATTGTTGACAAGTCAAGTTTCCGCGTTCAAATTGTTAATGCGTTCTATTTTTCAGTTGCAGTTTCTGTCTAACTTCCTTGAAAAAGCCATCTGGTTGATGTGCGAAAGCTTGGAAGCGCTAATGTGTCTACTTTCTACGCCAATAAATCGGACCACTAGTACAGTGTTACTATTTACTACTTAATTGGTGTACTGTTCCTTGTTATCAGATGTTCTATAATAAAATGGACAGTAGCAATAAAACCTAAGCAAAAAAACTGCCAGCTCCATTTAAATTCAACTTGAAAACTTGGAATCAACGAGTGAAACGCCTGGCCCTATAAGTGAAGCACAACACGCCAACAGCATTTGAGCAAGTAAACAAATATTCTATGCCTTACCAGAAATCACTGATTTCTGGATAAAACTAACCTTTAAAAGGTCTCTGCCTTTGAAGAGTCTAACTCTTCAATAAAAAGTGTTTTATGAGCTCTGGAAACCGATCTTCCTTCGTTTGGCAGATAAATAAATCTTTCCGGTATAATGCCTTTAGACAGCAGCTGGCAGTCTAAAATATAACTTAAAAAAAACTTCTCTACTACCGCAATTAATAATGCCACAAAATCTAGGACTTTTGGCTTCAAATTTTTATAAACACCGACCGCTAATGATCGCACTTTACACACTAACTGCAGTACAGCTAACTATGCTTGTCTTTCAGGACTTTGCAGGGACTGTTGCCACTTCACCTTAACTTCTCGATGACGTCGCGTGCTACATCCTGATAAGCAGTTGCTGGTCCCTAATTTTGGGTCACTGGTTCCAGGGAAGGGAGAGAGCCAGTGCCGTAAGACAAACACAACATCCATGCCTTACCAGGATTCGAACCGGACCCCTTTCGGACGAATGATCAGAGGCCATCGCTTAGACCACTGCGCCACTGAGGAGGCAAAAAAAAATGTTTTTCGATATTACGACACTACGAATCAAAGGCAGTTATCATAGTGTTCCCTGATGTTTTCAAGGAACACTCATGGTATACTTCATGAAAAAACTGATGGTATATTTGGATTGGCAAATTGCGAACTGATCCCCATTTTTTGTAAAACGGGAATTTTTTTTTATTTCAGGTGTAACGACCACCGTGAGCAACTCAATGGGCAATAAGCAGCCCCACCCCCATTTCTAATGTACGGCCACTGGTTACCTGCATGGGTGATAGCCAGTGCCTTGAACCAAACACAACGTCCGTGCCTCACCGGGATTCGAACCCGGACGCAACTCGGACAAGTTTTTAGAAGTCATCGCTTAGACCACTGCGCCTCCGGTGCGGCAAAATGGCAATTAACTGTCAATTTAAATAAAACGAAATATTTATACATTGAAATAATGAAACTAACCTACAGATGCAAGATTATAATTACCTAGGTGTTAAAATTACACAATGAGGTAGAGATGTAATGGGCCGCCCCGGTGGCGCAGTGGTCTAAGGCGCTGGCCTCTGATCATTCGTCCGTAAGGGGTCTGGGTTCGAATCCCGGTCAGGCATGGATGTTGTGTTTGTGTTACGGCACTGGTTCTCTCCCTTCCCTGGAATCAGTGACCCTAAATTAGGGACGGGCGACTGCTTATAGCCCATTGAGTTGCTCATGGTGGTCGTTAAACCTCCAATCAAAAAAAAAAAAAAAAAAAAAAGAGATGTAATGGCGCCCACGCGGCACAGTGGTCTAAGCGATGACTTCTGATCATTCGTCCGCAAGGAGTCTGGGTTTGAATCCGATGAGGCATTTTCATTTCATTAATTCGAGGTTTTTTTTTTTGATTGGAGGTTTAACGACCGCCGTGAGCAACTCAATGGGCTATAAGCAGTCGCCCGTCCCTAATTTAGGGTCACTGGTTCCAGGGAAGGGAGAGAGCCAGTGCCGTAAGACAAACACAACATCCATGTCTGACCGGGATTCGAACCCGGACCCTTTACGGACGAATGATCAGAGGCCAACGCCTTAGACCACTGCGCCACCGGGGCGGCAATTCGAGGTTTAACGACCACCGTGAGCAACTCAATGGGCTATAAGCAGTCAGTCGCCCGTCCCTAATTTAGGGTCACTGGTTCCAGGGAAGGAGAGAGCCACTGCCGTAAGACAAACACAACATCCATGCCTCACAGGGATTCGAACCCGGACCCCTTTCGGACGAATGATCATAAGCCATGGCTTAGACCACTGCGCCACCGGGGCGGCTCCGATGAGGCATGGGTGTTGTGTTTGTCTTACGGCACTGGCTCTATCCCTTCCCTGGAACTAGTGGGCCCAAATTAGGGACAGCAAACAGCTCATAGCCCACTGAGAAGCTCACGGTGGTCGTTAAACCTAGATTCAAAAGAAAAGGAGAGATGCAATGGAATTAAGAAATAGAATTGCACAGGGAAGAAGAGCTGTTGAATGCCTGTGTGGAATCTGGTGGAGTGAAGAAATAACCGCCATCCCGGTGGCGCAGTTGTCTAAGCGATGGCTTCTGATCATTCGTCGAAGTTGAGTCCAGATTCATATCTCGGCGAGGCAAGGATGTTATGCGTTTGTCTTACGGCACTAGATCTTCCCCTTTCCTATAGTCAGTTGCCCTAAATTAGAACGGGCGACTGCTTATAGGCCATTGAGTTGATCACGATGTTCATTACACTTTCAGTAATAATAATAAAAAAAAACGAGTATCCTAAGAAGTAGAACTTCCTGCCGTTGATGCCTGTTCCTGTCATGTGACTCCACTCTGAATATTCCTCCCGGTTCGATTCCAGTGCTGCATGGTTGTTGTGTTTGCCTTTCGGCACTGACTCCCTCCCTTCCCTGGCACCAGTGACCCAAAATTAGGGACGGGCAACTACATACATGTTCCTGTCACGTGACTCTCCTCTGAACATTCCTCCGGGTTTGAATCCTGGTGAGCCGCCCCGGTGGTGCAGTGGTCTAAGCGATGGCCTCTGATCATTCGTCCGAAAGGGATCCGGGTTCAAATCCCGGTGAGGCATGGATGTTGTATTTGTCATACGGCACTGGCTCTATCTCTTCCTGGAACCAGTGACCCTAATTTAGGAACGGGCGACTGCTTATAGCCCATTGAGTTGCTCACGGTGGTCGTTAAACCTCCAATCAATCAATGAATGGATGTTGTGTTTGTCTTACGGCACTGGCTCTCTCCCTTCCCTGGAATCAGTGACCCTAAATTAGGGACGGGCGACTGCTTATAGCCCATTGAGTTGCTCACGTGATCGTTAAACCTCCAATAAAAAAAACAGAAAAACATTGAATTTTTAAGAAGTTGAAAATGAGGTTCAGCTTTCTGTTTTCTTTTTGATTGGAGGTTTATCGACCACCGTGAGTAACTCAATGGGCTATAAGCAGGCGCCCGGCCCTAATTTAGGGCCCCTAGTTCCAGTAAAGGGAGAGAGCCAGTGGCGTTAGACAAACACAACATCCGTGCCTCACCGGAATTCGAACCCGGACCCTCTCACGGAAAAATGGTCAGAAGCCATCGCTTAGACCACTGCGCCACCGGGACGGCATTCGTCACTTGTTTGTTATACTACTTCTAAGGAAAAATGGTCTTAAAAGTAATTTTGTTATATTCTACTGCCAACATGCTCATTGTAAAACCTAATTTGGACGGCTTTTTTTTTTTAGGGGGCTTAATGACCACCATGGCAACTCTAAGGGCTCCCGTTCCTAATTTTGGGCAACTGGTTCTAGGGAAGAAAAAGAGCCTGTACCGCGAGACACTAGCCCTTTTTCTATTTCAAGTGTCGCAAGACCCACTTCTTAACCTAAAGTCAGTTGCTTAAAGATAAACACACTTTACATGCCACTCCGACGAAAGGTCAGATTTCTGCGTTTGACCAATGTGCCACCGGGCCGCTAAATTTTTAATGAAATTGTTTTGAGTTCCTCCAAAAATGTTTGCGAAATATAAAATCCTCTATGGAATTCGTTCTCCGCCTAACGTTCTCTCTATGGCGCAGTGGTCTAAACGCTGGCTTATGATCATTCGTCCGTAAAGGAGTCCGGGTTCGGATCTTCGTGAGGATTTTTTTATTGGAGGTTTAACGACCACCGTGAGCAACTCAATGGGCTAGAAGCATTCGCCCGTCCCTAATTTAGGGTCACTGGTTCCAGGGAAGGGAGAGAACCAGTGCCGTAAAACAAACACAACATCCATGCCTCACCGGGATTCGAACCCGGACCTCTTTCAGAAGAATGATGAGAGGCCAACGCCTTAGACCACTGCGCCACCGGGGCGGCCCCGGTGAGGCATGGATGTTGTGTTTATCTTAAGTCACTGGCTCTCTCCCTTCTCTGGAACCAGTGGCCTTAAATTAGGGTCGAGCGACTGCTTATAGCCATCGAGTTGCTCACGGTGGTCGTTAAACCTTCAATTAGAAAAAGAAAAGATAGAAAATTCGTTTCCCAGAAAATTGAAAAAATATGCACCTTGCCACTTAATTCAGGATGTGGAGCTAAAGTGAGAGGATACTTCATTTTGCTGAGTATGTTCTCTCCGTCACAGCTTTGCTTTGACGGACCAAGTTACCTATGTCCTGCAAGATAAGTGTTTTTAAGATACAAAAAATCATATGTATCACCACACATGCCGAAATAATACCCTGCCCCAGTGGCACCGTAGTCTAAGACCCGGCGTCTGAGCATTCATCTGAGATGGGCCCGAGTCCGAACTCCGGGGATGAATAGATGTCTCTCAGCACTGGTTCTCTCCCTTACCTGGAACCAATGGTCCGAAATCAGGAACGAGAAACTGCTTATAATATCAAGATGCTCATGCTGGTTCTTAAATCTTCCCTGTTCCGAGTCACCCCCCCTCTCTCCCGAAAAAACACCACCAGCATTTTGTGGCAATTTGTTTTTCTGTATTTAGTTTGAGAATGTGTATGTCTCCAAATGATCTGCCGATTTTGGGACACTGAGCTCATTTGACCCCAAATGACTTTTTCAATATCTGGTCACCTTACATACGAAAAATACGAGCTACCTTCCTTGTTCAGCGCTTTCTCTCTTTCTTCTCTGGAACAGCTGCGCCGAAATTAACGACTGGTGACAGCTTGTAGCCATAAGAGTTGTTCACCTGAAGCAAACAGAAAAAGAAAAACATCTGCCCCAAGTTAAATTCCGCTCGTGCCGTTTTTTTTTTTTGATTGGAGATTTAACGACCACCGTGAGCAACTCAATGGGCTATAAGCAGTCGCCCGTCCCTAATTTAGGGTCACTGGTTCCAGGGAAGGGAGAGAGCCAGTGCCGTAAGACAAACACAACATCCATGCCTGACCGGGATTCGAACCCGGACCCCTTACGGACGAATGATCAGAGGCCAACGCCTTAGACCACTGCGCCACCGGGGCGGCACTCGTGCCGTTGACCCGCTTCATTCCTGCCATGGAGTGGAAGGAAGCAGGGTCAACGAGCAAATACAGTACCCATGGCTCATTTAGGACTTATTATTATTATTATTGAAGGTTTAACGACTGCCCCGGTGGCGCAGTGGTCTAAGCGATGGCCTCTGATCATTCGTCCGAACGGGGTCCGGGTTCGAATCCGGGTGAGGCATGGATGCTGTGTTTGTCTTATGGCACTGGCACTCTCCCTTCCCTGGAACCAATGACCCTAAATTAGGGACGGGCGACTGCTTATAGCCCATTGAGTTGCTCACGGTGGTCGTTAAACCTCCAATCAAAAAAAAAAAAAAAGAAGGTTTAACGATGGCTATAAGAAATTCAATGGACTGTAAGCAGTGCTCATGCCTAATTTAGGGTCACTGGTTTCAGGGAAGGGAAAGAGCCAGTGCCTTAAGACAAGCACAACATCCGTGCCTCACCGGGATTCGAACCCTGAACCCTTACGGACGAATGGTCAGAGACCATCGCTTAGACCACTGAGCCACCGGGGCGGCGATGGACAATTAGGACTTGATATGGTAATGTGTCTGACGTTTCTCCGGAAACATGCTGACAAACTGACAGGAATTCCGAACTGTCAATTGTAGACTTGGTCCCGTTGGCCGTAAAACAATTCGAATATTGTAATGAAATATACGTCTCATCTGTTGTTGCACTTATATGTGTTAAGTAGATCTCTGTAAGGGTGAAAAAGTTGCTAACATGTCTTATAGTAGAGTGCTTTATTATATTGCCCTGGAATTGCTGGCGCCCTCTGGGGAACAGGGACTTCTTTCAGCCAGTCACTACAGAGAACGAGAAATGCACATCACTAGTCGACATTCGAAGTAGTGGTATAATTTCCTCTTTCATTTATTTCGTTCTTTGAACCTGGACATTGGGTTGGATTCTTCGGCGTGCAACCAGGTTAGAAAGTATAATGTTGGAATATTGATTAATGGTGTTTGCCTGATATCGTGTGTATTTATTTTGAATTGCGATAAGTTTATGGGAATTTTTCAGTGATAATGAATGTAATTTGTTTCCAGATTATGAATTTATTATGTGTCATCTTATCTAGTGGTGTCTTTGAAAATGGCTGACGTTATGGTAAAGAGATATAGTCTGCATGGTAACATTTTTTTAATATAATAGTGGTGTTAAAATTTAAAATTTTATGGGTGCCGTATTTCACTTGAAATGTGGGAATTGCGTTATTTTATTTACAGTGTTTTACAGCGTTAAGTTCGTCTGATATTAATTTGATCAAATCAATATCAGTTCCTGTATTACGTTATTAATTATGTATTCTGTTAAGTGTTGGTTCCACACACTGTTTATCATATATTTAAGAAATACTTTGTTTAAAGTAAACTACCTTTCCGCTGTAGTGCTTTGCTAAAGATTCATTTCAGTGGGGGGAAAATGCGCAGTTCAGATGTCCGTACGTGATGTATTTCAAGTTATTGTGTTAGGTGTATGTATTTCAAGTATTGTGTTACATTTAACACTTCATATTTAATAAATGTTTATGAAGAGTGGTGTAGACAGTCGCTTTTTTGTTATGTTGATAGAGATGGTGCAGTCATAAATAAAAAAAACACTTATAAATAAATGAATACTAATTGCGAGGAATGATCACTGAGGTCCTCATGACTCACGTAGAAATTATTTCAGAACCTCATTGCGAGAAATTGATGAAGTATAAGCTAGGTTAGACTTTCCTGCAAATGTGTTCATAAGGTTCAAGTAAATGCTTACTGTTTAACTATAATAACAGTGAAATTTTCAGTTGGAATTATTATTCATTAGTTTTGCCAATCTAAAAGAATTTCAGGCTGCAAAATCCCCTAAATGGACACTAAGAGAGTAATACTGAATTACAATGTGTGCAGTACTGTATACAAGGATCCTCATAGATTTGGCATGTAACTTTCACGCAAAAATAATACTTTGTTAACTGCATCAAGAAGTTTTTATGCAGATGATATGGCAAAATCAAATGATATTCCTGTTAAAACTGTGTTTAATTTATTTATACATCTGTGGACTTGTGACTGTGACTTAAACAATTCCGACCGTATTTAGTAATGTGGTGGTCTGCTACCCCAGCGTTCAGAGTTGGTGTCTTCTGACCATTTGTCCTAGGGTAACTTGTATGAGGTATGAGTATTGCGATTGTCTGGTGGCTCCGTTACTTCCCTGGAAGTGGTGCTGCTAAATCGGCTCCTGTAAGTTGCTCGCAGTGGTCATGAAACCCAGATTAAAAAAACAAGCCATCTGTGTTAGAGAATGGCTGTGTTTTTACCACATTTATTTTTTTCTGTATTTTTTTCTTCTAAGAAGTACTAAAAAGATTCTAAACTTTCTGTTGTAAGTTAAGTTCAGTGTAATGCAAAACATTCACAGGAATAAAAGTTTAACGATGGCCGCCCCGGTGGCGCAGTGGTCTAAGCGATGGCCTCTGATCATTCGTCCGTAAGGGGTCCGGGTTTGAATCCCCGTGAGGCATGGATGTTGTGTTTGTCTTACGGCACTGGCTCTCTCCTTTCCCTGGAACCAGTGACCCAAAATTAGGGACGGGCGACTGCTTATAGCCCATTGAGTTGCTCACGGTGGTCGATAAACCTCCAATAAAAAAAAAAAAGTTTTAACGATACTGAGAAAATTGCAGAATGTATATTGAAAAATATTCTTTCAGCCAACGTAGGATTTTGAAACTTATAACCATAATAATTAAGCATTTATTGATGTATATTGTCAAAAGTAAAAAAATATGCTAGTTCAATGCTGGTGTTTTTTTTTCAAATATACGTTATATACACTGCCGGAAAATTGCTAAGGACGGATGAACAATAGCAACGATAGCAACCATAAAATGGAAGGCAGGAAAATGTGGAAATTAACATAAGTGCGGGATACAGTAAGACGTGTTGTGCATATACAAATTTTGGATTGCCGAACTTGTTCGTGACGTCATAGTGCTGATAAGAGATATAAAGGATTTGACGCGTATTGACCGTTGTTGTTCAAACGCAAAGTTGAAAGGGAAAGAATCAATTGACGAACTTGCAATTTTCAGTATGTCTTCCCGACATCACCTAGATGATTTTACGCGTGGCCGTATTATTGGCAAGATTGATGAAGGGCGAAAAATAACAGATGTTGCCAGGGAGTTCGACGTCAGCCACAGTGTTGTTTCAAGGCTTTGGAAATCATTTCAAACAAATGGAGAGTGTAGCAAACGTCACGGGGGAGGTCGTGTTCGCAGTACGACACCTGCAGAAGATCGGTACATAGTGCTATCAACAAAAAGACACCGGCGCAGCACAGCTAGTGAGGTAGCAAATCAGTTTATGGCTGCTACTGGCAAGCGGATCTCCCGAAAAACTGTCTCCAGACGTTTGCATGAATGAGGACTATATGCCCGCCGTCCTGTTGTGTGCATCCCATTGTCCAGACGTCACTGTACCGCCTGTTTGCAATGGTGCCATCAACATCGCAATTGGACTGATAACGACTGGTCTGCTGTCCTCCTCTCAGATGAGAGTAGATGCAGTCTATCGTCTGATTGTCGACGACAACTGATCTGGCGTGATAGTGGTACTGCATATTGTCCAGCAAACATACAGGAAAGGGACAGATATCCGACATGTAGTGTCATGGTATGGGCTGGCATCATGATCAATGGCCGTACGTCCCTCTATGTGCTTCCAACTGGGACTATGACTGGCCAACGATACATTAATGATGTTCTGCTACCTCATGTTCGCATGTTCCGTGGTGCTGTTGGTGTTAGATTCATTTTCATGGACGACAATGCAACATGTCGTCGAACAGTCGCTGTCTAGGAGTGTCTTGAGAGCGAGGATATTCAACGCCTCGTATGGTCAGCACGTTCTCGAGATCTGAATCACATTGAAAATGTGTGGGATGCTTTGGGGAGGAGTCTTGCTGTTCGCCAATGCCCTCCAATAAACAAGGACACCCTCATCCGTGCACTGACAGAGGAATGGGATAAATTACCCCAACAGCTGCTTGATAATGTTGTGCAAAGCATGACACGACGTGTGGAATCTTGCATCGCCCTCCATGGTGGCCATATCCCGTATTGACATCTTACGCCGGAACGCCTGCGGACGGTAATTTCATTTTTTTCACGTTTACGTATTCTGCACAAAATGGCCTGTTTGTCCCTTGAACACGTTCCAAAGCCTTCTGGATTTCAGAGCACAATAAATTGTCTTTCTTGTAATGTCCTGGCATTCTGACATTATTTTATTTCACTTGGCATCCAACCCCACTTACTTTTTTATGCGCTATATAGCCGTTTATGATCCGTCCTTAGCAATAGTCCAGCAGTGTATATATACAGGGTGTTTCCCAAAGTCGCGGCTCACTTCAATAACTCGAGAATGAATTGGAACAGAAAAATAGGGTCTACGGGTTGTAATAAGGGATGATATGATCTATTTAAGGGATATGTAAATGAGGCCCCCCCTTATCAGGGGGCTCGGGGGGGCTATCTCGTAAACAAAGCAGGTTAGGAAAAAAATTCCAATTACAAAGTTATACAGCGTTTTTACCTTACGCAGAAAAATTTCTAAATAGCTCTCCAGGTTCGTGCTGTGCCCTCTTGAGCTATTGCACAACATCTACAAGGAAAAGTTATTTTCCATGCAAATCTTGAAATGTTTCTGCCTTTTCCTGGGCTTTGAAGAAAAGGCATCTGAGGGGATGATTTTTCGTTGGCGAAACTAAGGGTTGGAAAGACTTCTCTCGATTTTCGCCAAGAAGCTGTAACGTCACCTAAACTTAGCGCAAAATGCCACTGTGTTGTCAATTTAGGATTTCAGTTTATGTATCTAGAACTTTAGAAGGAAATCTTAGAAATTATGGCCTAGTCCATCCCCGAAATAAATTATTGCCTATGGCAGTGGTGGCCAACCTTCTACGTACTATGCGCCAATTTTTTCACGTATGAGTTCAAATGCGCCTTACAACTCAAGCAGGGTTTCCCACTCAACCTGGAAAACAGGGAAAACCCGGAATTCTCAGGGAATTTGAAAATGGTTCCAAAAATCAGGGAAAACTCAGGGAAAATTGCCCTTTTTTTGTAGAAAGTCAGGAAAAACTCAGGAAAATTACCCTCTTCTTTTTTTTTTTTTTTTGTAAAAATCAATGGAAAATTACCCTATTTTGCGAAAAAAACATATTTTTCAAACTTTGAAGATGACAATCCAATTTTTGGCGTAAATGTGACAAGGATGGTAAGTCAGATAACATTTGAAAACTTGAAAATTTTTTTCATCGTCCTTTGCTTGCAATTACTGCCTGCCTAGAATTTGGTAGATCTTACTTTCAGTTATATTAAGTATTTCCTTCATTATCTAAAAAAAGATGCAAAATTGAATTTTTAAAATTGCCAGTTATTAAGCTTTTGTTCAATTTCTGCAGGCAGTTGTTATAACATGGAACAATTAGGCACAATGGCTCCTGCTTGAAGAATGACTTCACAAGAGAACCAACCAAATGATGGATCAAAGTCCTTTGTCTGTTGGTTCTCTTGAAACATGTTTCTTTGAACAGAGCCATTCCATCATTAAGCTTAGCTGCATTGTGTTATAGAAAAACTGAAACTATTCAACTGACAGATTTTTTCTTACAATATGACCTGTTTCTATGTGAATGTAATTACAAATTCTGTGTGGGTAGTATTCACAAAAGTTAACGGAACTTTGGTACAGAAAATAATGTGCACAGTTAGTTGTTATTAATGAAAAGCAGGTAATTTTATAAAGACAAATTAGGTAAAGAATTTACAAGTGTGTGGTTTGGTGAGAAAAAGGAATGGAATGGAATGAAATGTAACAATTCTTTGCAACATGCCACTCTGGAAAACTTTAAAAACCACCTGGAGAACCTGGAAAAGTCAGGGAATTTTTTTTATTACTTTTGAGTGGGAACCCTGTCAAGTTTGGGGTTGAAAAATAGGGATAGGGGTAGGACATTCTTCGCATACGGGAGGAAAAGGAAAAACTCAATCACTCAATAAAATTAATTAATAAATTTACACCAGTTCAAAAGACATGTTTATGGGAGCACCAATCTAAAATAGTTAGAAATTATCTCTTTTGTTTACAGACATAATCGACATTTTTTAAATGATTTAATTATTGTATGTAAAACAATATCTATTATAGCTATCATTACTTACCATGAATGAAACTTTTGAGCGTGTTTGGATTTCGCTAGTCTTTCAATGTTTGGTGTTAAATTTGTTGCTGAGAGCAGCAAAGAATTCTTCAAATTTGAATCAGTTATTCGCGACCTTGTTCTGCTTTTAATCAAGTTCATGGACGAAAATGCATGTTCACATCTGTATGTCGTTCCAAAGCAACATACTGGGGGTGTTCAAATGAAAAGGTACGAAACGTCATAAGAACGTAACCGTTAACATATTTGCCTATGCCGCTATGGGAGAACGTAGCGACACATCTAGGGATGCGATTGGAGTCGCCGGCGTGGATCGGAGCATGCCCGGGCGCCCGCACGCGCAGGAGAGAGCGGAGGCTCTTATAAAGAGCGCTGTCCAATTGACGCGGCAGTGCGTGTGAGGACAGGATGGCGTTCACATTGCAAAATTCGACGATTGAGGAGCAGCGAGGCGTTATCCGATTCCTGACAGCGGAAGGTGTCAAACCGGCCGCTTTTCATCGCGGAGGGTGTGGTTCTGCTCCATGATAACGCGCGTCTACACGTCTCCAGGGTCACACACGCGGAACTGGCCAAGTTCCAGTGGGAGCAGCTTGACCATCCGCCCTACAGCCCGGACATGTCGCCGTGCGATTTCCATGTGTTTGGTCCCCTGAAAAAAACATCTGAAAGGGAAGCGCTTCCACTCGGACGACGAACTCAAGGACGCTGTGCAGGACTGGGTCTCGACACGTCCACAGGAATTCTGGGAACAAGGAATCCTTCGGCTCGTTAATCAATGGGATCGTTGTGCTGCGGCCTATGGTGTATACTTTGAATAAAGTCTTCATTTATACCCACAGTGTCGTTTCGTACCTTTTCATTTGAACACTCCTTGTGTATAACTTTTTGCAAATTTTCTTTTGCTCTGTGATGGATAAAAGGAATTTAAAAACAAAAAATAGAAAAGTACAAAACTCTAAAAATCTAAATGTTGAAAAAGAATAAGTAGATCACAAGTACGTACGTCGTATCGCACAGTCACATAATATCAATTATGTGGGATTTGAATTCTATGTTCGCGTTAAGAAACAGTAGTGGCGCTCTTCTTCAACAAACGTCATATATATTTATTCTTGAATCTGTCTTTCAATCGCTCTCAATAGAAAAACCACGCTAGCACACTCAATAAAACGCTCTCGCAAAAGACCCCGCTTCAAACTGCACGCCACGATGGCTCACTCAGTTTCTTCTGCCAGAGAGCGCAGCACTCGTGGGGAAAAAGCTCTCTGAAGTAACGTTTCGCCGCCCCGGTGGCGCAGTGGTCTAAAGCGCTGGCCTCTGATCATTCGTCCGTAAGGGGTCCGGGTTCGAATCCCGGTGAGGCATGGATGTTGTTTGTCTTACGGCACTGGCTCTCTCCCTTCCCTGGAACCAGTGACCCTAAATTAGGGACGGGCGACTGCTTATAGCCCATTGAGTTGCTCACGGTGGTCGTTAAACCTCCATTAAAAAAAAAAAAAAAAAAGTAATGTTTCTTAACGATGTTTAGTGGCGACCTGCCAAGGTCGGCCACCCACGGCAAGCCGTGGAGTTCGAAGCAGAGTTTTTGCGAGAACGTTTTACTGGGTGAATCGCACCGTTTTCAATCGTACCACATCTCACTCGCGCAGTTTCTCTCTCTCTCTCTTACACACACACACACACACACACACTGTTCACATCCTTCAATTGTAAACTGTCAAAAAAAAAAAAAGGTTATGTTTCTTAACGATGTTTAGTGGCGACCTGCCAAAGTCAGCGACCCACGGCACGCCGTGGAGTTTGAAGCAGAGTTTTTGAGAGAGCGTTTTACTGAGTGAATCGCACAGTTTTCAATCGTACCACATCTCACTTGCGCAGTTTTTCTCTCTCTTACACACACACACACACACTGTTCACATCCTTCAATTGTAAACTGTCAAAAAAAAAAAAAAAAAAAAGAAATCGGCTGAACTGATGAGTAAGAATGCTGTATGAATTGAACTGAGAGCACTCAGGTGTTGAAAATATGGAGATGGATAAATTCAGTTATGGCGCCTACTTCAAAAGAATAAGTAGGCGCAAGGATGCAATGTGTCACTTATAATAATCCAATGCAACAGGGGTTTGGCCACCCCTGTTCTACGGGGATGAGTACAAAATAAATCTGGATGTATGTCGGCCGTCGCCGCGATTCTGCTATGGGGATGAGAACAAAATAATTCTGCGGTATGCCGTCCTTGGCGAAAAAAAAAAAAAAATTAGGATTACGGAAAAATCCTCACTATGTCTTTCGTTTTCAGAAATTTTGAAAGGCACAAAACTTGCATCTATTATAGGGAGTCTGCGAGATGGTTCAATAGGGTTCTGGGGATGTCGTTTTTGTCTGCAGGACCAAAATAAATCTGTGATGTAAATCTCTCGTTGCCGCGATTCTGCTACAGGGGATGCATAATATGCCAACTCTTAAATTGTATGAGCTTAAGTGTTTTTATATGTTTTTATGTAATCTTATCTGACATATATATGCCAATGCTTTTAAGCTGCATAAATTTGGAAGTGTTGGTATATGTCTTTATTTAGGCATGTGTTCCATTGTTCTGTTAAATTAGTCTAATTTGAAAAGAAAAAAAAATCCCTAAAATTTTTAACAGAATGCTCTAAATTTCTACCTAAATGATGTGTTGTTCCCCCTACTAATGTAATAAAGGAAAAAGAATTTCTGTAGGATTTAGTACTGATTTCTGTAAATTAAGAGTTTGCCAAGTATTTCGGTTTTGTGTTTGTCATTGTGATCTTTAGCTGTTTAGTGTCTGTTTTACATTGTATTTTTATGCATCTGAATGTGTTGATTTGTATATGCATTGATTTTCTTCCTTTTTTTTTTTTTTTATGCAGTCCTTTATCGTGAAATTTTTCAAGAACTGCTGCACGTTGATGGTTTGTGCACTTCCTCCGCAGTGGGGTCGGATTGATTGCAGGTATGTTACAAGTCTCTGGTTTGCATCTTATGCTTTAGTATTCCCCCCCCCCTGCATACCTGGTGTCTGAATTTTTTCTCTGTGGAACTAATTAATCATTTGCCCATTATCATTTTTGTAGTACAGTGTGGATCTTTTATTTGGCATCCTTGGGACTTTTCTGGATAATGGGTATCTTGTAATTTGGAGCACAATGCCTAAAATCTGATAAAATGGTCAGATTAAAAACAACAACAACAACAAAAAAAACAACTAATAATTACAAGGTTGCTTACCTTTTTCATATTTCACTGCATGTTTTATTCTTTTTGTTGTCATGCTTGGTTTAAGCCTCTGGTGCGGTGTTCTATTTCGTTTTCCTGAGGTTCTTTCAAATGTCCTACAAACGCTCAAGTCCATGAAGTGTCTTGCTGTCCCAGGTTGCAAAATTGTATCCTCCCACCCTTCACATCCGCGTGTAAAACCTAACCTTCGTTGATATAAAGCACCCCAATTCTTGAACTTCCTCCACAGTGGGGTGCTTTATGTCAACAAGAATTGGGGTGCTTTATATCAGCGACGGTTAGGTTTTACACGCGGATGTGAAGGGTGGGAAGGGGGGAGGATACAATGTAGGACATTTGAAAGAACCTCGGGAAAAAGAAATAGAACACCGCACTGGAGGCTTAAACCAAGCATGACAACAAAAAGAATAAAGCGTGCAGTGAAATGTGAAAAAGGTAAGCAACCTTGTAATTATTATAATTGTATGCGCATAAATTTAAAAACTGTGGCTTCTGCTATGGATGTTTTAATCTGAATTAAAAAAAAAAAAACTGTTCTACCTTTAAAATAAAAGTGTGTTTGATTAGGTAACATTAATTACAAGACACATTTAACATCAAAATGTCTTAGTACACTTCCCAAAGCTCTTAAGTGCAAAGTAAAGTCTTTTGACTTACCATCATCATAGCTGCCAAGTGTCCTGGATTCTGTCCGGTTTTGAAAGATATTTTCCGGGAATCCGATTTTTCTACAAAAAATCCGGTTTTGTGATTTTCTTTCTTTTTTTTTTTATCATTATGTATTTTTTTTTCTCATCAATTTTATCTGCCGTCATTTTTATCCAGCGTCAACGCTGGCTGTCGGAATCGGTAGCGAATTGAAACATTCGTTACTGATTCAATGCAGAGTTGTTTGCCGGAAAAATTATTTGAAGGAGTATTTTTACTCCTTTGGAAAAATTTAGGGAGTAATTTTTAAAAGTGAGGAGTGTTTTAGAAAAATTAACGAGTGAAATAAAAAAAAAAAGTTGCAAAAACACCTGGAAATTATTAAAAAAAAACCCTTTTTTTTTGTTCCTATTAAAAAATATTTCACCACTACTGAATGCATTTGGACGTTTTGCTTCCTTTTTTAATCTAAAGCAACTTATGGGATTTTACTAGGAAATTTTTTTCATTAATAGCAAATTTTTGGAGAAAACTCTTCTTCTTCAGGCTGTCTTGTTGTTGTCACTTTTTACTTGTCACTATCACGGTTACGGTTTACCTTGACGGTTACGGTTAACCTTGACGGTTTAGGTTATTTTTCAACAAATCCTGCCAGATGTTAGGCAGGGAAAATCCTTTGCAGTCATTGATGGAATTTTGATTTTTCTCAATCTCTATTCCTTCTTTCAGTTTTCTTTTTTGGAAATTGCTTTGGAAACTGATGACTTCAAGGGAATTCCAATCCATGCTGTGCCCAGTTTCTCTAACATGCCTATCTAATCCAGTCTTGTTGGAGCAATTTTTTATAGCTGCTTTATGCTCAGCTATACGAGTTTCTAGTCTGCGACCTGTTTCACCTATGTAAGATAGTCCACAACTACAATTTACTTCATAAACTACTCCTTGCATTTTTAAAATATCTTCTTCTCTTTGAAGAAAAATGTAGCAAGTCAGTTTTTAGAAAAAATTAATAAAATAGTTTTTACTGCAGATAAAAAAGAAGCCCATAAAGAAGAGCTTAAAGTCATACTTGCAGAGAATAACTATCCTAAAGAAGAAATTGAGAAGCTTCTGAATTTTAATGGTACGAAGAACCCACAAAAGTAACAAGTAAAATTCACTAGAAAAATTTCTTATCACAAAGGTTTATTTGGGGCTTTAAAGAGAATTAGTAAAAAATACAATATTAGGCTAGCTCCAAGTTTAGAGAACAAAGTTAAAAATTTTTTCCCTAAAATAGTTCAAAGAGAAGAAGATATTTTAAAAATGCAAGGAGTAGTTTATGAAGTAAATTGTAGTTGTGGACTATCTTACATAGGGGAAACAGGTCGCAGACTAGAAACTCGTTTAGCTGAGCATAAAGCAGCTATAAAAAATTGCTCCAACGAGACTGGATTAGATAGGCATTTTAGAGAAACTGGGCACAGCATGGATTGGAATTCCCTTAAAGTCATCAGTTTCCAAAGCAATTTCGAAAAAAGAAAACTGAAAGAAGGAATAGAGATTGAGAAAAATCAAAATTCCATCATCAATGACTGCAAAGGATTTTCCCTGCCTAACATCTGGCAGGATTTGTTGAAAAATAACCTAAACCATCAAGGTTAACCATAACCGTCAAGGTAAACCGTAACCGTGATAGTGACAAGGAAAAAGTGAAAAAAAAAAGACAGCCTGAAGAAGAAGAGTTTTCTCCGAAAATTTGCTATTAATGAAAAAATTTCCTAGTAAAATCCCATAAGTTGCTTTAGATTATTAATTCAATTAAACTAGGAAGCCATTTCTCAACATGAGCTTCTTTTTTAGTTAAAAAAATATAATACATAAATAATGTAAACACTACAAGTGCATAGAAAGTAATCCCTAGAAATTCTTTGTACCATTTTAGTAAAGAATAAGAATGAATTTCCAACTTTGTCGTCGATGTAACACAACGCATTCTTCATTTTCTAATGAAGTGTCCATGTTCGTTGGCTGCTTTCGTATTTCCACCACTAGTTTTTTTTTGCAGATTTCATCCTTCCTCTGTGTTTTTTTCTTTTCTACACCATTAGACCAAGTCCAGCAAAAAGAAAAAAAAAAGACTTTAAAGTACGCTGTTTCGACACATCATTCAATAAATACTACAATGTCTGATAAAGCTGGTTCAATCTCTACAAATCACGACCACAAGGCGCTCCGGGATTGCGATTGCGAAAGTGTACTTCACTCATCTGATCGAGCACGAGCTGTAGCAGCAGTGACAGGAGTTTTGCGACGCAATTGCGCTCCCGATGAGCCGATGACTTCAAGGTAAGGAACGATGCCTCCCTGACGTCACGCCCTGACTGGCTGGCGGGTCACGCCGCCATTGCTCCGGTCGTGCCAAGAAAACCACGTCCAGGTATGGATCGTCTACAACGTGAGATATGGCCAGAGGTAACAAAGGATACCGCTGATCATATGTTTGAAATACAAAATTCGAATAAAAAGTTGACAGTAGAAATTTTTCAACTTAAAATTCTCGATTCGTATTTTTACGTGTTGGCAAAATTTCGACGCATATTTTTACGCGTCGGCAAAATTTCGACGCATATTTTTACGCGTCTGCAAAATTTCGACGCATATTTTTACGCGTTGGCAAAACTTTGACGCATATTTTTACACGCAGGCAAAATTTTGACGCATATTGTTACGCGCTGGCAAAATTTTGACGCATATTGTTACGCGCTGGCAAAATTTTGACGCATATTTTTACGCGTCGGCAAAATTTCGACGCATATTTTTACGCGTCGGCAAAATTTCGACGCATATTTTTACGCGTCGGCAAAATTTCGACGCATATTTTTACGCGTCGGCAAAATTTCGACGCATATTTTTGCGCGTCGGCAAAATTTCGACGCATATTTTTACGCGTCGGCAAAATTTCGACGCATATTTTTACGCGTCGGCAAAATTTCGACGCATATTTTTACGCGTCGGCAAAATTTCGACGCATATTTTTACGCGTCGGCAAAACTTTGACGCATATTTTTACGCGTTGGCAAAATTTTGACGCATATTTTTACGCGTTGGCAAAATTTCGACTCATATTTTTACGCGTCAGCAAAATGTTGACGCATATTTTTACGCGTTGGCAAAATGTTGACGCATATTTTTACGCGTTGGCAAAATGTTGACGCATATTTTTATGCGTTGGCAAAATTGCAATGCGTAAACACACTTTTCAATGTGTCCTAGACGCGTAATCACGCACTTTGGCGAACTCTGATTCAATGTTTTTCTGTTAATCCACAGCACTTGAGCGCCAAGGTCGCCGCGTGCCCTGCGATAGACGATGGCAAGACAGTCAGAGGCTTGGAAAGTTGAAGTACTGGTTTATGATGTCGCCTCCACGACATTACTGGCTTGGAGCTTCGGTTGACTGCACTCTGGCGGAGTCTCGTGGGAGCGGAAAGCCATTTGTTTGCTAACGCTCAGGTCGAATGCTGATTCTGTACTTCGTTTGGTCTTTAAAACCAAAAATGTTGTGCTGCAAGTTATTACCGTATACACTTGCGTATAAGTCGAGAAATTTGGGACAAAATGAGAGCTTCAAAGTAATGGGGTCGACTTATACGCGGGGTCTAAAAAAATAGTAAGTCCAAAAGTTCTTCCCGTGAGGCAAAAGAAATACAAATGCCGATGCGGTATTAATTACGAAATCGTAACCCTCCGAAAGAAAGAAAAAACGCCGATGTGGTAGAATTACGAAATCGCGTACCTCCGAATTTCTCCGCGCTTTGAGAAGTCTCCTCTCTCCTGGCTTTGCATATCCACAGCGCAGTCACAGTCGCGCACAGAAAGCTCCGCCCTTCCGACTAACAGTTGATTGCACTGATCTTCGACGTAACGGCAAAGAATATCACGCGAAGAGTTTATATTCTTCGGTAACAGAGCCACGCGACAGCCAGTGTTAGGTGTTGCTTGTTCTTAATTGCACGTGTTTTTCTTGTTCTTAATCGCACGTGTCTCGCTTCTCCTATTATGGGTGACGCGGATTGTGTAAAGAAACCGATGTCCTATAACGCAGGATTCAAGTTGAAAGTGGTTTCTTTTGCAGAAAATACTAACAACTGTGCTGCTTCACGTCAATTTGGCATTGACGAAAAACTGGTTCGAGATTAGCGTAAAAAAAACAAACCGGACTTGGTGAAAATCCCAAAAGGCGCTGCGCTGTGGAACGACATCTTTCCCAGAGCTGGAAAGTGTCTCGAATGATTGGATTGTGGGCTGCAGACAAAATGGTTACATTGTAACGCAAACTGGTATACGTTTGCGAGCAATGAAGCTCGCAAAAGATGAAAAGTTTGCAGCCGCAAATAACACTTTTCGTGCCTCACCAGGTTGGTGCACAAGGTTCATGAACCGCTATGGGTTGTGTCTACGCCAGCGCACCTAAATTGCACAAAAGTTACCTCCTGATCTTGAAGCAAAGATAATGGAATTTCAAAAGTATGTAATTCAAAAGATAAAAGAGACTGCTTTTGAACTTTCCCAAATAGGAAACATGGATGAAATCGCCATGTGTTTCGACCTTCCTGGAAATAAGACGGTGAACCAAAAGGGCGAAAAAAATATCTTGATCAAAACGACTGGCCACGAAAAATCCAGTTTCACGGTTGTTCTTTCCTGTTTGGCCGACGGCAGTAAGCTACCTCCGGTAATTATTTTCAAACGCAAAACTCTGCCGAAAAGCGTTGTCTTTCCGTCTGGTGTGCTCGTTCGTGCCCATGAAAAAGGATGGAGGAACGAATCCGGAACAATTGACTGGTTAAAGAATGTGTGGAACAAAAGGCCAGGTGCACTTTTGAGGAAACCTTCTCTTTTAATGTGGGATATGTTTGTTGCACACCATTGTGCAGAAGTGAAAAAAACTGCAGAAAATTCAAAAACAACTCTTGCTGTCATCCCAGGTGGGTTGACATCTGTTCTTCAACCACTAGATGTCATCCTTAATAAGCCCTTCAAGGACAATGTGCGGAGGTATTGGGCAGATTGGATAAGTTCCGATTTACCGACTGAAACCAAGGGCGGAAATCTAAAGAAGCCGGATATCGTTTTGATTGCGCGATGGGTCAAGGATGCTTGGGATGCGATACCTGCGGAAATGGTCGTGAAATCATTCAAGAAATGTTGCATTAGTAACAAACTTGATGGCACAGGGGATGATGAGTTTTTTTATGAGTGATGATGACAGTGATTCTGATGACACGGGCATAGATAGGAATACTGATGTTTATGATGACGCGCCGATGACGGAGAAAGACTTTTTTGAACTGTTTGGCGAGTCTAACTGGGAATCGGATTTTGAAGGGTTCCGATGAAGTTTTTGGGTATGCAAATTAAATTTAGTATTATATATATAATTTTTTTCGTTTTCAAATGTTTTTGAATAAATTCATTGAAATTTTTTTTTTCTCATTCCGGGATCGACTTACACGTGAGTTTCCGATTTCGTACGATTTTTTCCTCTGAAAGTGGGGGGGGGGGGGGTCGACTTATACGCGAGTATATGGCTCAACCGAGAGAACAAGCTGGATTCAGGAGTGGCTACAGCACAATAGATCATATCCACGTGCTGAGAGAACTAATTGAAAGAGCGAGGGAATATGAACTTCCATTGTGCATGGCTTTTATCGATTATGAAAAAGCCTTTGATTCGGTGAAACCATCAGCAGTTACAATGGCTCTGAAAACCTGCGGTATTGAAGATGCATACATTAATATTATTAATAACATCTATGAAAATGCAAGTGCAAAGATTAGGCTGTTTGAAAATACAACACACGTAAAAATTGGAAAGGGAGTGAGACAAGGTGACACCATATCTCCGAAGCTCTTTAATGCCACATTGGAGGGTGTTTTTCAGTCACTGAGCTGGGAAAACAAGGGGATAAAGATTAATGGAGATTATCTAACCCACCTTCGTTTTGCTGATGACGTAGTCATTTTTGCAACTACCCCATCAGAGCTGCAGAGTATGATCCAGGAACTTGCTGACAAGAGTAAAGAAGTGGGATTAAAAATGAACTTTCAGAAGACAAAAGTGATGTTCAATGCTTTTACAAGAAATGAAGATTTATCGATTGATGGAGAAAAGCTGGAGATAACAGACACGTACGTTTATCTTGGACAGCAGATATCAAGTGAGGGTCACATTGATGAAGAAATTAATCGGCGTACAAAACTTGCCTGGAGAGCTTTTGGAAGAAACAGCATAATTTTCAAGAGCAATATGCCATTATGTCTTAAAAGAAAAGTGTTTGATCAATGCATCCTTCCAGTGCTTACGTACGGTGCAGAGACGTGGACCTTAACTAAAAGAGGCATACAAAGGCTGCAGACAACTCAAAGCAGCATGGAGAGGTGCATGCTTGGTGTAACCAGGAGAGATAAGAAGAGGAACTCGTGGATCCGAAAAATGGCAAGAGTGGAAGACATCATGATCAGAGTTAAATCCCTGAAATGGCAATGGGCTGGACATACTGCCAGAAGGACAGACCATAGATGGACAGCCGAAATTTTAGATTGGATTCCAAGGGACAGGAAAAGACCCAGAAAGAGACCACATGGGAGATGGGTGGATGAAATTCGTAAATATGCGGGAGTGACATGGAGGAGACTGGCACAAGACAGACCGTTGTGGAGGAAACTTGGGGAGACCTTCGTCCAGCAGTGGATTGATAATGGTTGACAATGATGATGATGATGATGATATACGGTACTTATTATTTCAGTTCACAGCCCCAGAATGGGGCCTAAACGTCTTGACCAAAGATTTTTGAAGAAATACTCCGAAGAATTTGACTTTGTAAAACCGCAAGGGTGAGTTTCGTGCATATTGCACGTTGTGCAACATTGATTTCTCTGTTTCTCACGCTGGTCGCGGAGACATTGTCGCACATGTTGGAACTAACAAGCACAAAAATCGTGATAGCGAAAAAAGTGTGTGCAACATGGATCATGTTTTGTTTTGGTGCCGAATGATTTTCAAACGATACATTGCAGAAGTTGTTTACCAGAGTTTTGTTGGAGCACAACATACCACTAGCAGCAGTGGATCATGTTTCTTGATTTTGTCAGCTATGCTTCCTAACTCCCCAGAAGAGAGTAAAAAGATATGCATGTTAAAAGTGGACCGTTTTTTCTGTCGCAACTGATGGCAGTAATGATGCCGACAAATAACTTTATCCAGTTGTGGCAACATACCCAGTGCGTCAAATAATTTTTAAGACTGGGTCTGTAAAATGAAATAGAAACAAGAAATTATAATTTGTTTTGGTTTGTTATTCCAAATAAGTCCCTCCGGCTTCAATACACTTGTTACAGCGATTTAATAATGATTCCAATGCCTTCACTTTGCGGAATTGCCTCCAAAGCACGCGTCGAAGCTGTTTCTATGGTCGAAATATCATCAAAATAACACCCTTTTAATGTCATTTTAAGTTTTGGGAACAAAGGAAAATTGCACGGTGCTAAATCAGGTGAATACGGTGCATGATTCAACACACAGACGTTATTTTTCGCCAAAAATCTACGAACAAGAAGTGAGGTGTGACTGGGTGCATTATCGTGCAACAAACGCCAACTGTTTTCATCCCGATATTCTGGATGAATGCGACTAATTCTGCCCATCAAACGCCTCAAAACATTTAAATGAAACTCACCAGTAATTATTTGTCCACTTGGAACAAATTATTTGTAGATAATAAATACCCTTACTATCGAAGAATGTAATGAGCATTGTTTTGATTTTCGATGGAACTTTTCTTGTTTTTTTGGCTTGTGGCGAGTTTTTTGACTTCCATTCCGCACTTTGTCGCTTTGTTTTAGGATCATATTGAAAACACCATGTTTCATCACCTGTCGCAATCGATTTTAAGAAGTGTGGATCATTTTCAGCGGCTGAAATGATGTCTCTGTAATGTGCACTTCTCCTTGATTTTTGTTCATTGGTTAACGTGTGTGGAACAAATTTAGCACAGACTTTTGTTTTGCCCAAATCTTCATGCAGGATGGTTCGAATCGTTTATTTGTTGATGTTTAAAGACTCTTCCATCATTCTTAGTGACGCACATTGATTGTTTGCCACGAAATCACGCACTTTTTCAATAATCTCAGGTGTCCTAGATGAACTTGGTCTTCCGGTATGCTTATCATCTTCTAGCGTATCTCTTCCGACTAAAAAACGTTTGTGCCACAGGAAAACATTTGATCTACTTAAACAAAACTCACCGTAAACTTGTTTCATCATTTGGTACATTTCCGAGGCACTTTTACCAAGTTTTGCGTTAAATTTAATAAAAGCCCTTTGTTCCATCTTAATAATTCAACATGAAAACATTTTTACTTCTCTAATGAACGGCCATTTCGTTTGAGTTACTTTAACAACTGCGCAGTACTTTTGGCAGAAAGCAAGGAGATGGTCAAGGTTTATAACGCATTCGCGATTACACTGGTAGCGCCACCGTTGGCTGAAATCTAGGGCCAGTCTTAAAAATTCTTTGATGCACTGTGTACTTTGATAATCATTGCAAGCGAGATGCACGCTGCTCTCTTTGCCACACCTAGAAACCAGTTCAGCAGGTGAAAATACTGCCGAACTTGTGTCTAGAGAATTTCAGTATCGTGGTATTTCGTTGACGAACTGTCTTGCCTTATCGTGTGATAACACTCCTGTTATGGTGGGGAGAAAAAATGTCTCTGGAAAAAATAGTGTCTCTTTCTCTAAAAATGAAACTCGTTAACAAAGTTTGTTAATCTTATTTTATACTTAAATACTATTTTTTTCTTGTAAATATTTCTTTATTGGTATTAAGTAATTAACTGTAATAAAAAAAAAGAGAGAAACGTATAATATATATATATTTTTATTTATAAATTGTAAATATATGCACCACCAAACTCGTGTTGGTGTCTCGGTTTTTGATTTTGAAAAGATGGCAGCTCTGGTTTCACTATTTTAGAAAAGATAAATAGCCTAACATTGAGAAGATGAATACTTTTGAACACCATGCATCAGTTCTTACTTACAAATTTATCAGCTTCGTCACTTTTGTTTTTGGATCCCCCCCCCTGCAAGCTGAAATGCAAATATTTTTTGGGTAAATATTTAAGAACATAGGGTACATATTCGGAACATGGTTGGGAAAAATATTACAATTACGGGAGAAATCTTGGCTACATTCGATTTCCGTTTTTTGGACATTTTCAAGTTGAAATGCAAATATTTATGAAATAAAATATCTACAGGCATGAAAGACTTCCGCGAAAACGCGGAAATCCGCTTTTTTCTGTTCCGTTTTTGGTGTTACCGATATTATTCCAAAAAATGCAATAAAATTTTTAGGGGGGCCTCCCTCTTGTGGAAAGCAAAATCGTAATGACTTCGAACGACGGGATGGTTACGGCTGTGAATGACGTCGCCTCTTCCAGGGATGGAAATTCTGTGCCAAAGTGTGCCAAAACAAAAGTCTTGCTACAAAAGGCAGGTTTTGCGCCATTGGACGCAAGAACTTCTGTTTCCCCGTCGTCATCGTCGGAACTTCGGTATAGTAAATTCTCCGTGCTCACTCTTGCGCTTGACGCTTAGTAAGTCCATGCGGTGGGAAGAACGATTCAGCGACTCCAAGTTCTAGGAATTTTATGTAGTTACTATGGAAATCATTGACGGAAGTCGTCGGTCCGCTACGGACGGCGGAAAGCATAGGGTGTGCTATGGAAATCGTAGGTCCGCTATTGACGACGGAAAACGCCGAGCGTGCAACGGAAATCGAAAATCTCGGTGAAATAACGTTATTAAACATCTGTGAAAAGTTTATTTTCGTGTTTTCCAGATTCTAACACTTGCTAAATATTTTCGGGAATGTTTCTTGGGTGTTGAGAATGTCACTTCGTTTTCCGTTTCCTCATATTAAATTTTTCGACCGAGCTCTCCCCATCCCCCATTTCTCTCTTTCTCCCTCTGCCAGATTATATTGTTATTTTTGATGATTTCGTTCTTGTCATATTCCTCGTTTTTAATATAAGAGCGACTTCGTTTTTTTTTTTTAAGAAATTTTTCTAATGAAATGCACGTTACCCATTTCTAATACATACTTCTTCAAAACTAATCAATAGAGATCAATCGTTTTCGCCCCTTTCTCTTTTATTAAACGAAATTGAATTTGTAGATCGGTATTTAATCCGTCCGTGGCGGAATCCGCGCCGGCAGAGTGAGCAACGCAGTATCGATTTTTCTTTCATTTTCCATAAAATTCGTGTTTTTCCTCATTTCTTAGTTACTTCTTACTCATACACGATAGTATTTCGTGGATTCGCGGAATTCCGCTTGCTTTTTCTGTCAGCATTTGGGTCGTTCTCGAGATCGATGTAAAATTGAAAAGTAGCTGCTTTCTTGGTGGGAAGGGAGGGGTCTTTTCCATCTGGGGACGGTATTTCATCTTTCAAAACTTTCGAAAACGGAAGTTAAACGGAGTAAAGATTCCCCCATAATCCTAATTTATTTTTCTTGCGATGTTTCTTCTGCCCAGTATTGTTATTAAATTTCATTTAATGCATAAATATTTATATTTTAGCTTGAAAAACTGAGGGAAAATGTCCGAAAATGGAAGTCGGACGGAGCGAAGATTTCGCCGGCAATCGTAATCCCCGCTCGCGCGACGTTCCCTCTGCCCTGTGTTGTTGTTAAATGTCAGTAATTTTATACTTTGGATGCAGTGATGTGCTCTAGTTTAATATTTTCATAAATAAATTTCAGTGAATCCCAAAACATGCACTTTTTAAGTTAAACAAATTCAGTGCCCTCTCAAAAATAATGAAGGCATTATATTGAGTTGTTTTCCTGTCTCTCAAATGGAAAATTCCTTTAGTATGATGGGGGATGTACTTGATAAAGAATCCATCAACATGAAAATTGAAACATTTTCATCTGTTCAAACCATGAAATGTAAGCTACTGAATCAGGATAAGGAATTTTTTTGGAATTTTTAGCCTTGGAATTTTTTAAGAAAAACGATTATTTGCATGATTCTGTAAATAGAGATTTATGCCAAAATATGAAATCATATTCAGAATATAAGAAAGAATTACAATATAAGGAAAAATGAAAAGAAGATGAAAGGAGCTAAATATCTGTAATAACTTGCGCAGCAAATTAAAATGAAATGAATTGGTTCAAGAGAAAGAAAACTGTAGCCGGCTAATTCATAAAAGGTTAGAACAAATTGTTAAACAGAAACAACTTAAGAAAATGAAATTTCATTAGTTGGGAATGACTTTTATTATTTATCTACAAAATGCCTAACATTTTCACAAGCATTTATAATATTTCTTCATTAATAATTTTGTGTCAAATCAAGAATGAACATTTATTCTTTATCAAACATAATTTTATTACTTATCAACAAACATATCTGAAGTTTTTCAAACCTTCAAGATTTCATTTCCATACTACATTGTTATCTTATAAAGACATTTGATTAATTTCCTCATTTGATTAAAGATGTTCTGTACTAAGGTGAGTGATTTTCTATGCATATGACCTCATCAGCAATTTTCCCCATTACATTATATTGTACTATGTATTTAATTTTCTTGAAACAAAATACATACATTAAATCTATTTAGGTGGCAGGTATGTGACCAATACCTAAATGTCATGGTTCTATACATTAGAGAGTGAAATACAAGATTCAACACTTTGTTACCCCCCCCCCCGGTCGGCGTTTCTATCACTGCCCACTTTCATGCCTGTATCTAACGAACAATACCAGGCAGAGGCAACATCGCAGGAAAATGAAATTAGGATTACGGGAAAAATTTCCACTGCATCTAACTTCCATTTTGGAAAGTGTTGAAAGTCAAAACTTCTGCTTGTAAAAGTTTAAAAAGTTTCAGGCAGAAAGCATCCTCCAGCACTACCAATTGTCCCAAAATTTTTGTTCAGTTATGCATCGATCTCAAGAATAACCCAAGTTGTCACAGGAAAGGAGAAATTCCTTGAAGACGTGGCACTCTCATGTCTGAAGATTACAAGAGAATTTATGCACTGTCAAATTTGTTTTCAGAAAATTTTCCTTCCATTTCAAACTGAAGTACAAATATTTGTGGAATAAAACGATACATAACAATATTGGACAGAGGCTACATCGCAGGAAAACGAAATTACAATTATGAAAAAAATATTTATTTTGTTTACGTCAGTTTTTGAAAGTTCTGAAAGATGAAATACCGTCCCAATGTGCATTTTTACGCTTTGAGGTGTATTTTACACATTTCTTGAGGCATTTTTTTTATGGGTTGGTAAAATTTCAGTGCGTAAACACACTTCAAGGCGTAGTGGACGTGTAATTATGCATTTTGGCAAACTCTAGCTCTGTTGAATCTCTGTTGACGAATTTTTTTTTTTTGCCGTCATTTTCAAGTTGAAACAACAATTTATGGAATAAAATGTTTAGAAACAGTACGGGTAAGAGGAAACATCGCACACACACAAATAAAATTGAAATGATTACGAGAGAAATCTTTGCTCCATCAACTTTTGTTTTCGGAATTTTTTCACCCATCCATTGTCAAAAATGTTTGTCTCCATTTTTTAGCTAAAACACTAACATTTCTACAACAAAATGATATTTAGCTACAATATTTGGACAGAGAGAATGTTGCGAAAAAACAAATTACCATTACAGGAAAAATCTTCCTTTCTTCTAACCCCATTTTCGGAAATTTTTGCCCCCGTTTCCAAGCTGAAGCGCCACTCCGGTGGTGCAGTGAACTAAGCGATGGCTTATGACCATTCGTCCTGGAGGGGTCCGGGTTCGAATCCTGGCGAGGCATGGATGTTGTGTTTGTCTTACGACACTGGCTCTCTTGCTTCCCTGGAACCAGTGACTCTAAATTAAAGACGGGCGACTGCTTATAGCCCATTGAGTTGTTCACGGTGGTCGTTAAACCTTCAATCAATCAATCGAAAAAAAAAAAGAAATTCTAGCTTAAACACAGATGTTTATGCAACAAAATAATATTTAACAATAAACAGAGCAAACATCACTAAAAGTAAAAAAAATACTGTGGTTATGGAAGACATCTTCACTTCATCAAAATTCCGTTTTCGGAAAAAAATTGAAAAAAAGGAATTCGTTCCCAGATGGGAAACTTAAAAGGCCACGATTGGGAGTCTGCAAGAAAGGATAAAAAAAGGGTTCTGGGTTTTTGTTGTATGAACAAAATAAAATCTGACGTGCATCGCTATGATTCTGCGATTGGGCTGAAACATATCCGATTTTCGGTGCATTCTGGATACTGGGATACCAGATGAAAGATCCTTTAATTCCATGTTGAATCGCTGACCTGCTTCCATGGCTTCTCCTTTCAGATTTTCAAAAATATTTTTTTCAGTTGTGGGTTCACACACACACACACACACACACACCTACCTACCTACCTACCTACCTACCTACCTACCTACCTACCTACCTTTTCTCTCTCTTTTTATTAACACTTATGACGCAGAACAGCAGCATAGAATACTTAGCACAGGTGCCGACAGCACTGAACGGTATGTTAGTGAATATTCACGCGCGAGTTTTTACGGAATAGTAAGTTTTATAAGTCAATTAAAATACAGGTTAGGATTATATAAACGTCAGTTGAGATAATAGGTTTTTAAGTCAAATAGAAGTTCTTGGACCATGTATCATTGCCGCAATATGGATAAAAAAATTACTCATTCTGTCAAATAAAAGAGCTGAAGACAACATAAAACCACCACGCCAGAAGCCCAAACCAACTGTAGAACTCAAAAAAAAAAAAAAAAAAAAAAAAGGGGGGGGGGGAAACGTGCAGAGAAATGAATATTTTTCAAATGAGAAGAGACCTTCTAGCAAAGGTAAGGTTCTTATTACTCTCATTAAAGTAATTGTAGGCATGTAAACTGTTGAATGGTTATAGTAACGCTGTGACTTTTCAAACAACGAATCCTTGAAATTGTTGACCCTGTAAATTAGAAACACGTGGTAATTTTCGAGATGGAGCGACTCATCTCCCGGGCTCTGACTGTTCAAAGTTGCATAAATCCTGATAAGCTGCCACGTGAACTGCGAATGCTACTATTTGAGCTTGTGGAAATATCTTCCTTTATATGTATGTTGTTTGTGGATACCGTTTGTCACATGGATGTGGGAGCATGTAATAAAAGCACACTTCCCAGTTTCTTTGGCCCCTCAGTGTACACTGAAGAGCAATTGAATTAGAGCTACCTGTCTAGTAACGTGTAGCACCACCTTTCGCCCTGATGACGGCGGCGATTCGTCTCGGCATGGACTCGACAAGACACCGGAAGCGTTGGGAAGCCATACGGATCCACGACCCCTGAACAAGCTCCCACAGTTCACGAAGATTTCATGGAGGGGGTCATCTCTCTCGATGGCATCACAGATGTGCTGAGGTCAGGTGACCTAGCTGGCCAAGGAAGCGAGGTCACGTTGGTGGAGTGTTCATCCAACCATTCGGATACAATTCGGGAGCTGCATTGTCTTGTTGCAGGATGAGGTTCCCAGTGGGATATTGAAGACCCACAAACGGGAGCAAATGGTTGTCCAGGATATCCTGGTAGCGTTTATCTGTGAAGGACGATGTCACATGTACCAGGGGTCCCATTTCAGTCCACGTAAACAGTCCCCAGAAGAGAATACTACCCCCACCAGCTTGAAGAGTACCCTGCTGGCAAGAAGGATCCATTGCTTCATGTGCTTTGCGCCGTACTCGTATCCTGCCATCCGCATTTACTAACGTGAATCTCGACTCATCAGTCCAGGCAATATTTTCCCACATGTCTAGGGTCCAGTGGCGATGTTCCCGCGCCCATGCTAATGTTTGCAACCTGTGATATGCGGTCAGCAGCGGTACCCTCGTGGGACGATGGCTTCTGTACCCCATAGCGAGGAGATGGTTCTGGATGGTGTGGCTGCTTACAAGTTTTTGTGCACCAGCGTTAAATTGACAAGTTATTTCTTGCACTGTGGCCCGTCTATCCGCTGTTACAATGCAATCTAGCCGACGATGACCCCACTCATCCGCACGCTGTTGTCCACGGCAGTTGGCCCTTGCAGGGATAGTTTTACCGGATTTGTTGTACTCGCGGTGCACTCGTGACACAGTGGCTCGTGCAAAATCCCAGTGCCTGCACGACTTCCGAGATGGAGTAGTGACCCATTCGTCGGGCCCCGACAATTTGCCCACGATCAAATGCGCTTAGATCCTTTGTCTTGCCCATACTGCGTCCGACTGTTACCGATTCCTGTCGCATCACTCCTTATATTGTCGGATCGCTGCATATACCATGTTGTTTCCGTTTATAGGGCCGCCCACAGCACCACATTTGCATAACGCCAGCTGTCTCTAATTCAATTGCTCTTCAGTGTATAATTTTATTGTATTATTCTAAAAAAGATTGATGTGTTATGTACCATCAGATCTTAAAAATAAAATTTCCTGAAGGTTTTTTGCAATTTTGGTCACTAGTGTCACTGCATCTGTGAACAAACACCAGAGTTGTATAAAAATTAAATGCATCTGCATACACAACGATTGAAACAAACTTGGCTGCAAACCTGCAAAGTGCAAACCACAATAACAGAATAAGATAATTTGAGGAAAAATTAATAAAACAAATAATTATTGGAACATTACAGTTTCCAATGAGGACAAAATAAGTACATCACAATTGAATCTGCAGCAATGGTGTGGAAGGACTTTTATTGCGAAATACTAAAATATTGCATTATCAGGGTTCGTACGCATCCTGGATATCCTGGAAAACTGGAATTTTTTTTTATTTTCCAGGGCCTTGGAAAAAAAACTCCTGAAAAAAAAATCCAGTTTTTAATGACTTCGGGAAAACTCATGGAATTTTATTTCTTTTTATACTGAAGTAGTTTGGTTAAAAAATTTGGCAGCCAGTGTTGCATCAGAAACATTAGCTCATCTCCAGCTGTGCCGCCCCGGTGGCGCAGTGGTCTAAGGCGCTGGCCTCTGATCATTCGTCCGTAAGGGGTGAGGGTTCGAATCCCGGTCAGGCATGGATGTTGTGTTTCTCTTACGGCACTGGCTCTCTCCCTTCCCTGGAGCCAGTGACCCTAAATTAGGGATGGGCGACTGCTTATAGCCCATTGAGTTGCTCACGGTGGTCGTTAAACCTCTAATTAAAAAAAAATCCAGCTGTGAAATGGAGGGCGGGGGGGGGGGGGGATTGCAGAAACTTCCTTTCCTAAATGGTGCGAGCTTTGGAGCCGTTGACTGATAAGCATCTCCTGCGTGCTACTGGGATAAAAATACGATTTTCTGTCTTCGCGGAATTTCAACAAAACTGGCTGAAAATTTAATGTACTTTAATAAATTGCTAAAAAGAACAAAACCCACTGTATTTTGTGTGAACTGAGTAAAAATTGTGAAAACCAGCCACAATTTTTTTTAATGTGCATTGCCGGCAGTGAATAGTACATCATAATAAAAAATTTTTTATGCGCAGTTCAAAAAGTTTTCATTTGATTGTAGTGAAGTGTGCAGGGTAACTTTAGGACATCTGTGAAAAATTCAGAACTTTTAATTGAACATTAGGAAAATTAATTTTCCCACACTTTAAAAGCACATCTTTTGTAAAAAAGATTGTGTTCATGTTATCGGTCTGTCTATCCAGCCGTGGACACCATATCTCTGCAACTAATAGTTTGATTTGAAAAATTATTTTTGCATTGGGAAGCTTGAAATGTGCAAATGAGATGATCCTCCTTTCTTTTTTTCTTTTGTTTTTTTTTCACGATGCACAATTTTGCTGCTAGAGGGCTAAATGCAGATGGTATTGCATTCAAAATACATTTTATTCCATTTATTTGCTTCTAAACTTCCGATGGAAAAAAATTATTTTACCTTTTGATTCCATTTTTATCGAAGAGGTGCGACTATCAGCAATCTGAGCTAAAATCTCAATTGAAAAAATTCATTTGTGGACCGATACCACTCGTGTCGGTAAACCTTTTCCTAATATTTTCTTAAAATAATGCATGGTTTCTCCACCAGGGGCGTAACATGTATTTTATTTTTGTGGATATCTCTGCTACTAAGAGACCGATTTTAAAAACTTTCTTTGTTGAATAGTTTCCACTGCGAAATGTTTTTCATATATTTTCAAGTGATTCATAACCCCCCATATCTCAGCTTCTAAAACTCCAATTTGAAAAATTCTTTTTGCAGCAGATACAGCTTTTGATGGGAAATCTGTTGCATATACACTGCTGGACAATTGCTAATTACGGATCATAAACGGCTATATAGCGCATAAAAAAGTAAGTGTGGTTGGATGCCAAGTGAAATAAAATAATGTCAGAATGCCAAGACATTACAAGAAAGACAATTTATTGTGCTCTGATATCCAGAAGGCTTTGGAACGTGTTCAAGGGAAAAACAGGCCATTTTGTGCTGAATACGTAAACGTGAAAAAAATGCAATTACCGTCCGCAGGGCTTCCAGCGTAAGATGTCCATACGGGATATGGCCACCATGGAGGGCGATGTAAGATTCCACACATCGTGTCATGCTTTGCACAACATTATCAAGCAGCTGTTGGGGTAATTTATCCCATTCCTCTGTCAGTGCACGGATGAGGGTGTCCTTGTTTATTGGAGGGCATTGGCGACCAGCAAGACTCCTCCCCAAAGCATCCCACACATTTTCAATGGGATTCAGATCTGGAGAACGTGCTGGCCATACGAGGCGTTGAATATCCTTGCTCTCAAGACACTCCTGGACAGCGACTGTTCGATGACATGTTGCGTTGTCGTCCATGAAAATGAATCTATCACCGACAGCACCACGGAACATGCGAACATGAGGTAGCAGAACATCATTAATGTATCGTTGGCCAGTCATAGTCCCAGTTGGAAGCACATAGAGGGACGTGCGGCCATTGATCATGATGCCAGCCCATACCATGACACTACATGTCGGATATCCTGTATGTTTGCTGGACAATATGCAGTACCACTATCACGCCAGATCAGTTGTCGTCGACAATCAGACGATAGACTGTATCTACTCTCATCTGAGAAGAGGACAGCAGACCAGTCGTTATCAGTCCAATTGCGATGTTGATGGCACCATTGCAAACGGGCGGTACGGTGACGTCTGGACAATGGAATGTACACAACAGGACGGCGGGCGTATAGTCCTCCTTCATGCAAACATATGGCGACAGTTTTTCGGGAGATCCGCTAGCCAGTAGCAGCCATAAACTGATTTGCTACCTCACTAGCTGTGCTGCGCCGGTGTCTTTTTGTTGATAGCACTATGTACCGATCTTCTGCAGGTGTCGTACTGCGAACACGACCTCCCCCGTGACGTTTGCTACACTCTCCATTTGTTTGAAATGATTTCCAAAGCCTTGAAACAACACTGTTGCTGACGTCGAACTCCCTGGCAACATCTGTTATTTTTCGCCCTTCTTCAGTCTTGCCAATAATACGGCCACGCTTCAAATCATCTAGGTGATGTCGGGAAGACATACTGAAAATTGCAAGTTCGTCAATTTATTCTTTCCCTTTCAACTTTGCGTTTGAACAACAACGGTCAATACACGTCAAATCCTTTATATCTCTTATCAGCGCTATGACGTCACGAACAAGTTCGGCAATCCAAACTTTGCATACGCACAACACGTCTTACTGTATCCCACACTTATGCTAATTTCCACATTTTCCTGCCTTCCATTTTATGGTTGCTATCGTTGCTATTGTCATCCGTCCTTAGCAATTGTCCGGCAGTGTATTTTCTAATTTTGGTAAAAAATGGTTTGGCTACCAAGGGGGCAAGTGTTAATTTCTACTTCTGTCTGTTGCTTTTGTAGCAAAATCTGAGGTAAAATCTCACTTGAAAAAAATCTTTTGTGGATCGATACCACTCGCGTCGGTAAACCTTTTCTTGATAATTTCTTCTTAAAATAATGCATGGTTTCTCCGCCAGGGGGCGTAGACATATATTTTATTTTTGTGGATATCTCTGCTACTAAGAGACCGATTTTAAAATCTTTCTTTGTTGAATAGTTTCCATTGTGAAATGTTTTTCATATAATTTCAAAATTTTCAAGTACCGTAATTTTTGGGCTAAGAGCCGCAGCTCTTACGTTACTAAAAGTGAAATTTTTCGGGTGTGCGGCCCTTATGCCGAATTTGTTTTCGATAAGACTGTTTCTTCCCTCCCTTTTTTTTTTTGTCATGCAGATGCTTAGTAAATTTTTTCAAACCACGTTTTTGTTTTTCCCACAAACTCTACTGTGATCAAGTTTCCCATCGCTTTCTACTCATATGTTAGACACATCTATTTAAACGATAACTCCGCTGTCCTGATGTTGGTTTAGGAGGGAAAGTGGGGGAGGACAGGAATGCCTGACTCAAATGCCCTTTGCATGGGGGAGTGGGGGATGGAATGGAGACATAAGCACACAGACGAGTAGCGTGACGTCCGAGGCTTCTTCTGTGGATAGCGCGCACAGCGGATCTCTTTCGTTGGCTGCAGCATACATCGTGCAGGAAGGTGCGATGCAGCCAAGGGAAGGAACGTTGATTTTCACTGGGGTGGGGAGACCGGTTTGATGGGTACTTTCCTGGACAAAAGCTTAAGAACATGAACAATTCAAAAGCCTGCCCCAGGATGATTCCATTAGCAGTGAGCTATTCCAAACAATACTGGCGGAACGGAAAGACAAATTCTGTTCACTCTTCTTGGTTAATCTGGCATGCGATTCAGGTGTTTCTTAGCTCTGTGCTTCTGAGTTTTGCTTTGAGTTTAATCTTTTTTTTTTTTTTTTATTGACTGACGATAGTGGAAGTTGAAGGCTTCGGCTGAAAAAGAAGGGAGAACTTTCCCATTCGTATAAAAGTGAAGCTCAACGCGAAGGCTGAGTGCGCCGTAAATGAAACTAGGTCAAACCATTTGAAAGAGAGAACGCGGCACCGCTGTTTCGAAGTGTCGGCGGCCAGATCCGCGAACACGTGCGAGGCAGCTGGTAAAAGGAAGCGCAACTTTATTCTAACAAAAACATCTCTAGATGAGAAAAAAGCATAACATAGAAGGAACATATTATTGAAGAAAACATTCATCGAAAGCATTAAAAGCGATAATTTACAAGTTAATTACTTCTGAGACGGATTCTATTGCGGTGAACAGAGAACCATCCCGTAGCAGACATCCACATTGAATGGAATTTATATTAATTCAACATTTGTCGAAAACATTACGTGGTTTCAGAAATTATTAACTATATGTCAACAAAATAGTTTCCATATCATCTACTGTTTCGCACGTTACTAGAAATTCGAGCACGGGAAAAACGTCCATATAATAAAAAAATTTTATTTCAACTTGTCACTAATATTCCTTTTTTGATGTTCCTTATAATAGTTTAGAATTTTATTATCAAGATTACAAATTTATATGAAAAAATGTTTTTATATGGGCATTATATCAAAACACGACTAAGAATGAGCATGAATACCAAATAAAGTAGCATGCGCAAGAGTACAACTGCCGTGAAATGTCGGACGCCGCCAGTAAAATCGATGTAAGTGGCCGAAATACAACGTGTATGAGAAGTAGATCATAATACCCACTGAAGATGATTCCAAAAAGAAGGAATTGAAACTAGTTTGGGATATCGAGCCACGGAAAATGAAACATGCAACCATCATCTATAATAAGGAATTATAAGATCGAAGTTCAACTTGGAAGCTGATACCACGGGAAAGAAAAATCGTGCCTTCTTCGATAACAAGATGGCTTTATTACTGATTCAACGCATCATAATCAAAAGGTTCGAAAGTTCTTTTCTATTGTATTAATTTCGTGAATCATGACTTAAAAAACTGGAATAATGTTAATTATTTAATACATATTGTCTCTACGTATTGGAGGACTTTGACAACTTATGATGCATATGACTGCCCATACAAAAACATTTTTTCATATAAATTTGTAATCTTCATAATAAAATTCTAAACTATTATAAGGAACATCAAAAAAGGAATATTAGTGACAAGTTGAAATAAAATTTTTTTATTATATGGACGTTTTTCCCGTGCTCGAATTTCTAGTAACATGCGAAACAAGTAGATGATATGGAAACTATTTTGTTGACATATAGTTAATAATAGAATGGAATTTAGACAATTGTGCAGTTTTACGAGCAATGCGATATTCTAACGGGAGTCTTAAGATTAACTGTGATTTATATTGATTACATAAATGGTTTTGAGCATTTAATAAAGGCAAACAAATAACATCATTAGCAGGATTAATAAAAAATGTATAAATAAAAATTTTTGCCAGTATGAAAAAATAAATGTATAAAGCAGATCGACACTGAGATGCAGAATTAGCCTTTGAAGTATACATATAATCACGTTGGGCGTGAGTTAATTCCTGAAAATAAGGAAGGTAATTTAGCTTTCTGAGCAGCACCACGACTTCACAGGTGCGACCCTTACGGCAACTTTTGCTTCCAAGATTGCAAAATTTCTCACCTGTGGCCCTTACGCCGATGCGGCTCTTAGTCCGAAAATTACTGTAATTCATAAACTTTCCGCTGGAGGCGTAAAGGTAAATTGTGTTTCCCCCGCTATCTCTGCTTCTAAAACTCTGATTTGAAAAATTCCTTCTGCACTGGATACAGCTTCTAATAGTGGATGCTTTGCATATAATTTTTAATATTGGGTAAAAAATAGTTTTGCCACCAGGGGCATGAGTGTTTATTTCTGCTTCTGATGTATTTGCAGCAAAATCTGAGCTCCTGAAAACTCGATTGAAAAAATTCTTCCGTGGCCCAATACCGCTCGCGTCGAAAAATCTTTTTGGAATACGTTCTTAAAATAATGCATGGTTTGTCAGTGGGCATAGATCTACACAGTGCGTAAAAGAATTTTTAAGACTGGCTCTAGAATTCAGCCTACGGTGGCGCCACCAATGTAATCGCGAATGCGTTATAAACCATGACCATCTGCTTGCTTTCTGCCAAAAGTACTGTGCAGTTGTTAAAGTAACTCAAACGAAAAGGCCGTTCATTAGAGAAGTAAAATTTTTGCATGCTGAATTATTAAGACGGAACAAAGGGCTGTTATTAAATTTAACGCAAAACTTGGTAACAGTGCCTCGGAAAAGTACCAAATGATGAAAGAAGTTTACGGTGAGTTTTGTTTAAGTAGATCAAATGTTTTGCTGCGGCACAAACGTTTTTTGGACGGAAGAAAGACGCTAGAAGATGATAAGCATACCAGAAGACCAAGTTCATCTAGGACACCTGAGATTATTGAAAAAGTGCGTGATTTTGTGACAAACAATCGATGTGCGTCACTAAGAATGATGGAAGAGTCTTTAAACATCAACAAAGAAACGATTCGAACCATCCAGCGTGAAGATTTGGGTAAAACAAAAGTCTGTGCTAAATTTGTTCTACACACGTTAACCAATGAACAAAAATCAAGGAGAAGTGCACATTGCAGAGACATCATTTCAGCCACTGAAAATGATCCAAACTTCTTAAAATTGATTGTTACAGGTGATGAAACATGGTGTTTGCAATATGATCCTAAAACAAAGCGACAAAGTGTGGAATGGAAGTCAAAAAACTCGCCACAAGCCAAAAAAACAAGAAAAGTTCCATCGAAAATCAAAACAATGCTCATTACATTCTTCGATAGTAAGGGTATTATTCACAAAGAATTTGTTCCAAGTGGACAAACAATTACTGGTGAGTTTTATTTAAATGTTTTGAGGCGTTTGATGGGCAGAATTCGTCGCATTCGTCCAGAATATCAGGATGAAAACAGTTGGTGTTTGTTGGACGATAATGCACCCAGACACACCTCACTTCTTGTTCGTAGATTTTTGGCAAAAAATAACGTCTGTGTGTTATCATCCACTGTATTCTTCTGATTTAGCACCCTGCGACTTTTCTTTGTTCCCAAAACTTAAAATGACGTTAAAAGGGTGTTATTTTGATGATATTTCGACCATACAAACAGCTTCGACGCGTGCTTTGGAGGCAATTCTGCAAAGTGAAGGCATTGGAATCATTATTAAATCACTGTAACAAGTGTATTGAAGCCGGAGGGACTTATTTTGAATAACAAACCAAAACAAATTATAACTTCTTGTTTCTATTTCATTTTACAGACCCAGTTTTAAAAATTCTTCGCCACACTGTTTATATCTTATTTCTGTCGATATCTCTGCTTCTTAGAGTCCGATTTAAAAAATTCTTTCTTTGTTGGAGAGTGTTTCCGCTGTAAAATATTTTTCGTATAATTTCGAATTTTTCTTAATGCAGAAGTCTGCCACCAAAGGGCCAACTCAAAGGGCACAAGTTGAAGTTTCTGTGTACAGCAATACCTGCGGAGCTAAAAACATGATGGGAAAACTTCCTTCGGTCAGGTACTACTAACTATGCAAACTCTGTATGCATATTTTCTCCCCAAAATAATGCACAATTTCGCCGCTAGGGAGCACAAATGCATAATCTGTTTTTCTCAATAATTCTGCTTTTACATGCGCAATTTAAAAATTTCTTTCAACACCGGATGCCATTTACTTTGTAGAACACTTTAGGGAGTGAAGGAAAAAAGAATTCTGTGTGTCATTAAAGAAAGTTGCTTTGTGATTCCTCTAGGAGCTGCTTGACATGTTTAACACTAATATTAAATATTTTGATATTTAAGAATATTTCAAGTTCCTTCAATTTTTGACTAAAATTTTGTTATTTAATGTTAGTTAGTTAATTGATTTTAGTGGCGCAAGGGCCAGGCTTGGCCAAAGAGCGCCAGACACAGAACTATCAGTTTAAGATTTTTAAAAGCGGGGTGAAATGATTAAGAGCAGACAGGCTTGGTAAAAGTTAGAAAGGAGAATGATGAAAGTTGTGAAGACTAGTTAGTTAATTAGGTTTATATATAAATTTATTAATTTACTATTATAATTATCCTAGTTGTAAATGCTAGACAGACGTATACAAGCAAGTGGACACTCCATAAATTGGGACTCAGTGAAAATAATCGCCCACCAGTCAAACTTAGTAAAGAGGAAACTAGAAGAAAGGATCGAAATAGCAAGAAGGAGTACCACAATTAATGACTCGGCTATATAGGAGAAACAGGGAGACGTATTAAGGTCCGAATGAAAGAACACCAAGCAGCTATTAGGAACATTGGGAACAAAACAGGGCTAGACAGACATATACAAGCAAGTGGACACTCCATAAATTGGGACTCAGTGAAAATAATCGCCCACCAGTCAAACTTAGTAAAGAGGAAACTAGAAGAAGGGATTGAAATAGCAAGAAGAAGAAGTACCACAATTAATGGCTCGGCTATATAGGAGAAACAGGGAGAAGTATTAAGGTCCGAATGAAAGAACACCAAGCAGCTATTAGGAACATTGGGAACAAAACAGGGCTAGACAGACATACAAGCAAGTGGACACTCCATAAATTGGGACTCGGTGAAAATAATCGCCCACCAGTCAAACTTAGTAAAGAGGAAACTAGAAGAAGGGATCGAAATAGCAAGAAGAAGAAGTACCACAATTAATGACTCTGCTATATAGGAGAAACAGGGAGAAGTATTAAGGTCCGAATGAAAGAACACCAAGCAGCTATTAGGAACATTGGGAACAAAACAGGGCTAGACAGACATATACAAGCAAGTGGACTCTCCATAAATTGGGACTCAGTGAAAATAATCGTCCACCAGTCAAACTTGGTAAAGAGGAAACTAGAAGAAGGGATCGAAATAGCAAGAAGAAGAAGTACCACAATTAACGATAATTGCGGATGGACTCTTCCAATTGAGTGGCAGCAACTACTCCAGTGACATAGTCCTGATGACGAACTAGGCTTTAGTTCGAAAATTTGACAACCAACTTTGATGAAAAATAACCTCTATAAGACCCGTAAAAAAGTTATTCCACAATTATAATTATTATAACCTTTTTTTTTTTTTTTTTTTAAATAAGTTTTAAAACGTTAATCTGTTTTAAAAAGGAAAATACTGCGAAAGTGTCGCAGTGGTTGCCCAAAAGTTTTTGAAGTGCAGCTGCGCCTTCGTCCAGCAGATGAGACTGAAAATAGTGAAACCGATGATCACGAAAACGAACAGAACTGTACAAAACATGAGAGACGGTGAGTAAACAGTCGCACGCCTCACACACAGCCAATAGCTATGCGTGAAGCGACAATGCCCAATGCGGAGACGCGCAAGAACAACTTCTTCCCTACGATTCCGGCGACACGATGATTTCCAAACTCCAAGGAAAGGTTTTATACGGTGCAGTTTATTCTCCATTTGTTGGTCCCACAGACCCTGCCACGTTCGCCTGATATGATCGTGAACAAGAAAGCGAAAATCACGGTGGAACAGTGGCAAGGGTGTGACTACCAAAGAGGAGACCAAAGAGGAGGCAGATCTAGCAGCAGCATCGGCAGACTCATTCCCTGGGATCCCGACATGCCCAGGAATCCAGCAGAATCGTATCTGAACTTCGGCCTCGAGCAAAGAACGAAGAAGTCTCCGTACGGTAAGAAGAAGGGGGTGGCCAGTGAAATCCAAAGATGATAATGACTGCACAACACTCAACGAATCAGTGTACACAATAGCACGCTGATGATAGCTCGACTGCACGTGAACAAGTGCAAGATACACAGCATGCATCTCCGCCGAAAACACCGTGGCCTCGGCAGGAATGCGGGCAACAGAAACTTCGTCAATGCAGACGGCGGCGGATCCTACAACACCAGCCGTCTTAGATCCATCGGTGAAAACAGGAATAAAGTCTGCATTGACATAAAGGTGTTCAGCGAAGAGCTGCTGGTACACTTATGCGGGGTTTGAGAACTTATCAAAAGATGTAAAGGTGGTATCAACCATGACACCACGAGGTTGCCATGGGGGATCCTCAAAGCCCCTGGCCTCTCCAACGAGTGACAAGTCGAGCCCAGCACCACGAGCTACGGCGTTATTTAATGTAAGGTAGTTTTCAAATTACTGTGATTATTCTAACCAAGGAAGGTATTCTATCGAAAGATTAGTCATTTAGTTGAATGCTAAAGAAAACTAACTACAGGTTATTGCTCAGTTTCTGGTTTGTACCAAGCATTGGTGAGGATTAAAAAGCATTCCCCTATCCTTCCAGTTTGTTTGTTCCAATTATATTAAAAGCACACCAATTGCCTCAAATTGCTTTTTCCTGAATCACAGAGAGAATTCTTTTGTCCGCCCTACTGTATGATTGACTGTAGTTATCCAGGGTTCCCACTCAACCTAGAAAACAGGGAAAACCTGGAATTCTCAGGGAATTTGAAAATGGTTCCAAAAATCAGGGAAAACTCAGAGAAAATTGCCCTTTTTTGTAAAAATCAGGGAAAACTCAGGGAAAATTACTTTTTTTTTTTGTAAAAATCAATGGATACTTTATTTTGCCAAAAAAATTATTTTTTCAAGATTTCAAACTTTTGCTTGCAATTACTGCCTGCCTAGAATTTGATAGATCTTACTTTCAGTTATATTAAGTATTTCCTTTATTCTCTAAAAAAAGATGCAAAATTGAATTTTTAAAATTGCCAGTTATTAAGCTTTTGTTCAATTTCTGCAGGCAGTTATGTAACAATTAGGCACAATGGCTCCTGCTTGAAGAAACACTTCACAAGAGAACCAACCAAATGATGGATCAAAGTCCTTTGTCTGTTGGTTCTCTTGAAACATGTTTCTTTGAACAGAGCCATTCCATCATTAAGCTTAGCTGCATTGTGTTATAGAAAAACTGAAACTATTCAACTGACAGATTTTTTCTTACATGTGACCTGTTTCTATGGGAATGTATTTACAAATTCCATGTGGGTAGTATTCACAAAAGTTCACAAAACGTTGGTACAAAAAAAAAATGTGCACAGTTAGTTGTTACTAGGGGTGTTCAAATGAAAAAGTACGAAACGTCATAAGAACATAACCGTTAACATATTTGCCTATGCCGCTATGGGAGAACGTAGCGACACATCTAGGGATGCGATTGGAGTCGCCGGCGTGGATCGGAGCATGCGTGGGCGCCCTCGTGCGCGGAAGAGAACAGAGGCTCTTACAAAGAGCGCCGTCCAATTGACGCGGCAGTGCGTGTGAGGACAGGATGGCGTTCACATTGCAAAATTCGACGATTGAGGAGCAGCGAGGCGTTATCCGATTTCTGACATCGGAAGGTTTTAAGCCGGCCGCTATTCATTGCGGAGGGTGTGGTTCTGCTCCACGATAACGCGCTTCCACACGTCTTCAGGGTCACACACGCAGAACTGGCCAAGTTCCAGTGGGAGCAGCTCGACCATCCGCCCTACAGCCCGGACATGTCGCCCTGCGATTTCCATGTGTTTGGTCCCCTGAAAAAACATCTGAAAGGGAAGCGCTTCCACTCGGACGACGAACTCAAGGACGCTGTGCAGGACTGGGTCTCGTCACGGCCACAGGAATTCTGGGAACAAGGAATCCTTCGGCTCGTTAATCAATGGGATCGTTGTGCTACGGCCTATGGTGTATACTTTGAATAAAGTCTTCATTTATACCCACAGTGTCATTTTGTACCTTTTCATTTGAACACTCCTTGTATTAATGAAAAGCAGGTAATTTTATAAAGACAAATTACGTAAAGAATTTACAAGTGTGTGCTTTGGTGAGAAAAATGAATGGAATGTAACAATTCTTTGCAACATGCCACTCTGGAAAACTTTAAAAACCACCTGGAGAACCTGGAAAAGTCAGGGAATTTTTTTATTGCTTTTGAGTGGGAACCCTGTTGTCCAAAGAAAGCAGTGCCGTCAGGCAATTTAAAACCGTGCATCCCGACGTTACTCAAGGGAGTTTCACTGAAGAATGGCACCTTCATACCTGCTATCACCCATAATTGTGGGAAAGTTCCATTCTGCCAACTGCCAAGTTCATATGGACTGAGAATAACCGTAGAAGGGAAAGGAACACTAATTGATTGAAAACATGACTATTGAAAGCAAAAAACACTGTAATTACCAAGTTAAACATTTTCATGAATTAAATTGCCTAAAATTTTTAACCAGTAGCCATTCTTTCAAAAGTGAAATATCAAAAATAAACAATAAATCCAGGTAGAGAAAAATATGCATTTAAATGTTTCCCCTCATACTAAGTAAGTAGGCATACAGAAACAAATATTTCACTATCCTCCATCCAATGAAGAAGGCATGTTTCACATTGTAAATAGAAAGTTTGGAATATTTTTATACAAGTAAAAACAGAATCTTTTTTTTTTTTTTTTTTTTTTTAAGCATGTCTTTTGTAAAAAAAAGATCGTGCTTATGTTCAGGCCTTGACAAATATGATTCAAATTTAGGAGCCACCTCCAAAATTTAGGGGAGCCAGGGTTGTAGCGGCGGGGGGGGGGGGATGCTGTGGTTTGGAGGTATTCGTTTTCTTTAAAGTTGATAAAATATCAATAAACAGAAAGGGGTCATTCCACGTCAAATCATCCAGGGGTTGACACCCAAGGTTGGGAAATTTTAATGAAACTTGGCGAGTTTGTTCTATACATGGATATAAGCACACACACCAAATTTTTTCTCATCGTGTCAATTAGTTTCAGAACTACTCAAAGTTTTGGCAAAAATGCGTAAAAAGCAAGGAATCGCCCGTTCAGGTACCCTGCATACTTCTACGGTTTTTGCCATAAAACAGTTATTTTTAAAAATAGAGTTATTTTTTTTTTTTTTTGCATTTTGCTCAGCATTAAATGGTTAATGAAAATGTATAGTAAGATTGAGGTTTAATAGTCATTAACATAGCTAAAAAATCCCCAAAAGTGCAAAAATAAAATGTTCCGAAAATGTTGACCTGTACTTAAACTGCCCTATAAACACGAGTCTCTCGCCAAATCCCTATAAACCCATTTATACCACTGAAAACTAGACAAAAAATGCAACAAAATGGTGTAATAAAATTAGTGGGGTTTTGAGTTTTCGCCAACTTAGAGCGCGGATCAAAGTTCCAACTTTTGAAAATACAAAGTCACATGTACCTACTAGACATGCCTACTGAAATATTTATTTTTTAACATGAAGTGTAAATAACATAAATACTTCAGAAAAATAATTTACTTTTACAATGTACGCTCTTAATTTTATGTTTGAGTATTTTAAGTAGACTAATTTTACAATTGTTAAGGTTGTAGATCGGAAGCATTTAAATCATAGTCAATTTAAATGATAGTATTTAGTACTGTACAGGTATATTTTAAGTTCTTTACAATCTTGAACAATAACATTGAAAGTGTGGGATGTTCAGAGTGGTTTTATGCCTGGTAAAGGTTGCACTAACCAGATTTTTGCATTACGCATGATGATTGAAAAGTATCTGGCTGTTGGGAAGAAAGTTTTTACTGCCTTCATAGATTTAAAGAAAGCTTATGACCAAGTGAATAGGACACTTTTGTGGAAGGTATTGAATGAATATGGTGTTACTGGGAATCTACTTAATAGTGTAAAAGCCATGTATGCTGGTAGTAGAGCTTGTGTACGAGTGAATGGTGTTTTATCAAAATGGTTTTCTATTGGTGCAGGAGTTAGACAAGGTTGTGTAATGTCACCATGGCTGTTTAATATATTTATGGACGCATGCATTCGTGAGGCCAAAATAGATAATAGTGGTTTATGTCTTGGTGATATCCGTGTGTGCAGATTGCTGTATGCTGATGACACTGTCCTGTTGGCACAGAGCAAAAGTGAGTTGCAGAGTATGTTGACTCGGATGCACGAAGTTTGCATGAAATTCAAACTGAGTATAAATAAAGGAAAAACCAAAGTTATGGTGTTTGAGAGAGGAACTGGTAGCACTGAATGTAATGTAAGTATAAATGGCACTGTGATTGACCAGGTGAGTGAGTTTGTGTATTTAGGAAGAATGTTTGACAGAGAGAACAAGTTGGATGGTGAAATCAGTAGGCGAGTCAATTTTTCTTTGAAAGTCATAGCTGGTATGGGAGGTTTTCGCAGGAATGATGGGTTCTCTAGAGAGTCCCGCATGGCTGTGTATGAAACAGTAATTGTTCCTACTCTGATGTATGGCAGTGAAGTCTGAGTACTGCAGAAGAAGCATAGGAGTCGTTTGTGTGCTGGAGAGATGCGTTACTTACGTGGGGTTTGTGGCAAGGCACGATCTGATTGTGTGAGGAATAAAGATGTATTGCAGTTGTGTGATGTAAAGCAAAATGTTGTTAGCTAGGTGGAGACCCATATGCTTCGGTGGTTTGGCCATGTTGAAAGAATGAGTGATGAAATGCTTACTAAGAAAATATTTTCAACCCAAGTGGCAGGAAGGAAAGGCAGAGGAAGGCCAAGGAAGACATGGGTGGATCAGATTCAGGAGTGTCTGCACGAGAAAAAGATTATGAGTATGAAGTATAAAAGATCTTGTGTACGGCGTGTAATGGATATCAGTGAAGCACGAGTTGTATGTCAAGATCGCTGTAAATGGCGAAGTTTGATACAACAATAAGTAAAAATATCTGGAAGTTTGTATTTCTTTTTGGAGCTAACCTCTGAATCTCAGGGAACAGCTTAGTGATATGTAGTATGTATGTAGTACAATCTTGAACATTTTTTAACAATTTTCTTTTAAAATATTCCATTTTTTGGCAATTTTTTTCTTAGATGTAGATTCAATTCTGTAAAAACGTCCCAGTTGTGAAGTCACTTCAGGGGTATAAACCACGCATAAAATGTGCTGAGGGAGTACAGGGCACTCATCTTGTCGTTTCGGCCAATAAAATGTTTCTGAAGGACCATGTGGATGCATAAATATGATTGAGTAATCTCCTTCTTCTTTGTTAATTTTACTGACCAGTCCAATCCACTAGTTTCCTTTATACATACATGCAACATAATTCTGTAGATTTGGAACTACAAGTTGCAGCATTGATGTTTTTTCAGCCCCTGTAGTAAAATTCCATCTAAGACATATTTCAAGATCCAGATTTGTACGTTTTGCTGTGATTTAGGGACTAAAAGTATGATAACTCCTTGTCCCAGGTATTGCTTTTCCCCTTGGAAAATCGTTCTGCAAGTATCTTTCTACTACAGTTGATTTCTTCATTTAAAAAAAAAAAGAAAGATATTTTGGAAAACGGACCACAACAAAACTCGTGCATTTGGTAGGCATTTGTAATTTGTGTGGATTAGTAAATACTCTTAAGATTTTTCTTTGTTGCGGTTCTTTTTACTGTTCCACCAGTCCCATCACAAATGGTTTTTCCATGGCTTGTGGCATGGATAGACCAGCCCAAAATCTGTTTTGTGTTCACACAAGTTTATCATGCTCTTAAAATTTTTGTACTGAGCAGCACAACCGTCTGTGAAATATTCCACTTTATTTATACATGGGAAATGAGTTTTTATGAAGTCTGTTGTTTGCCGCCCCGGTGGCGCAGTGGTCTAAGGCGCTGGCCTCTGATCATTCGTCCGTAAGGGGTCCGGGTTCGAATCCCGGTCAGGCATGGATGTTGTGTTTGTCTTACGGCACTGGCTCTCTCCCTTCCCTGGAACCAGTGACCCTAAATTAGGGACGGGCGACTGCTTATAACCCATTGAGTTGCTCACGGTGGTCGTTAAACCTCCAATCAAAAAAAAAAAAAAAGTCTGTTGTTTTCTGCTGAACACAATAAACAAATGGAACATCATGGTTCAGGTCATCTGACATGAAACACAAAGGAGTTTCTTTAAGAGATCCATCAGCTGTCTTAGTGTAGATTACAGTAGGATGTACAGAACAACTTAAATGACTCCAGTGGTACGATTGTACCTCATTTTGTAGAACAACATTGTAGTTTTATACAAAATCCATCAAGATCAATCCTTCACCATTACTCAAGTTTTCTTTTCTGCTTTTGAGGTAAGCATTTTGTATTTTAGATATATATGAATGGGGTATGAGAGCTTCTACTTTTCCTGTTACCAACTCTATGAATTCAAGAACAGGGAGATTCATTGACTGTAGTTTCATTCGTTCCTCATTCACCCATTGTGAAAATTGTATTTCATCACCGCCATCATAACTTCCAAAATCTCACTTCTCGAGTGGTTCAGTGCTATGAGGGCAGTCACTGCAATAACGCAACATACACGCTCTGTTTTCCCCTGCTGCAAACAAGTTTGTCCATCAGCTGGTGAACTGCTTCCTCGTGGTGTAAGTTGAGTGCAGAGGCTAAGAGATACACATTTTGGTGAATTACACAGACACACATTACATGAGTGCCAGGGGATCCCAAGGCACACCATTTTGGGCGCAAACAGCAAAATTTTGAAAAACCTATTTTTATTTCATGGTATTTTTGTTTGAATGAAAAATACAATTCTTGCAGATTACATAATAATCGTTTTTGTTTATATTCATTTTTCATCACACTGTCTTTAGTGCCAGGTGTCATCATACTACACTGCCGGACAATTGCTAAGGACGGATGACAATAGAAACGATAGCAACCATAAAATGGAAGGTAGGAAAATGTGGAAATTAGCATAAGTGCGGGATACAGTAAGACGTGTTGTGCGTATGCAAATTTTGGATTGCCGAACTTGTTCGTGACGTCATAGCGCTGATAAGAGATATAAAGGATTTGACGCGTATTGACCGTTGTTGTTCAAACGCAAAGTTGAAAGGGAAAGAATCAATTGACGAAATTGCAATTTTCAGTATGTCTTCCTGACATCGCCTAGATGATTTTACGCGTGGCCGTATTATTGGCAAGATTGAAGAAGGGCGAAAAATAACAGATGTTGCCAGGGAGTTTGACGTCAGCCACAGTGTTGTTTCAAGGCTTTAGAAATCGTTTCAAACAAATGGAGAGTGTAGCAAACGTCACGGGGAGGTCGTGTTCGCAGTTCGACACCTGCAGAAGATCGGTACATAGTGCTATCAACAAAAAGACACCGGTGCAGCACAGCTAGTGATGTTGCAAATCAGTTTATGGCTGTTACTGGCAAGCGGATCTCCCGAAAAACTGTCGCCAGACGTTTGCATGAAGGAGGACTATACGCCCGCCGTCCTGTTGTGTGCATCCCATTGTCCAGAAGTCACCGTACTGCCCGTTTGCAATGGTGCCATCAACATCGCAATTGGACTGATAACGACTGGTCTGCTGTCCTCTTCTCAGATGAGAGTAGATACAGTCTATCATCTGATTGTCGACGACAACTGATCTGGCGTGATAGTGGTACTGCATATTGTCCAGCAAACATACAGGAAAGGGACCGATATCCGACATGTAGTGTCATGGTATGGGCTGGCATCATGATCAATGGCCAACTGGGACTATGACTGGCCAACGATACATTAATGATGTTCTGCTACCTCATGTTCGCATGTTCCGTGGTGCTGTCGGTGATAGATTCATTTTCATGGACGACAACGCAACATGTCATCGAACAGTCGCTGTCCAGGAGTGTCTTGAGAGCGAGGATATTGAACGCCTCGTATGGCTAGCACGTTCTCCAGATCTGAATCCCATTGAAAATGTGTGGGATGCTTTGGGGAGGAGTCTTGCTGGTCGCCAATGCCCTCCAATAAACAAGGACACCCTCATCCGTGCACTGACAGATAAATGGGATAAATTACCCCAACAGCTGCTTGATAATGTTGTGCAAAGCATGACACGACGTGTGGAATCTTGCATCGCCCTCCATGGTGGCCATATCCCGTATTGGCATCTTACGCCGGAATGCCTGCGGACGGTAATTGCATTTTTTTCACGTTTACGTATTCTGCACAAAATGGCCTGTTTGTCCCTTGAACACGTTCTAAAGCCTTCTGGATTTCAGAGCACAATAAATTGTCTTTCTTGTAATGTCCTGGCATTCTGACATTATTTTATTTCACTTGGCATCCAACCACACTTACTTTTTTATGCGCTATATAGCCGTTTATGATCCGTCCTTTGCAATTTGTCCAGCAGTGTATATTCATCATCTTCATAGACATTTGTAACAGTGTCTATTATTTCAGGGGAAATTTTATGCCCTTCAATTGGACCAGGTATAGCCAGGATCCCCTTTTCTATACTCGGGGCAAAGCTTATCCTGGCAATGAGGCGGAAGCTACGGTGACCTTTTCACTCCCAATATTACTCCGCACTAATGGTGTGTAGTTTATCTTCACTCGGAAAACTTCTCCCACAAGCCCTCAGGACTGGCTGGCTGGCTGTCTGTCACCGTGATCCCTTACCAAACCCCTCTATTTTAACCCCCTCCCCACCCCCACACGCTTTGCAGACCGGTAGACAAGCAGTTTATTTCTCCCTCTTTTTTTTTTTTTTTTTTTTTTTTTTTGAGATGTTACAAAGTGTAACGTTTCTGTCTTTCTTACTTTTAAAATGAAATTATCTTTGCTAAACACGGGAAGAAGTTTTAAGTGGCCTAATTTTGTTTTCACATATTTTTCAATTTTTTTTATATATTTCATTTATTTATACTTACTGCTTGGAGATTACCAACTGCAGGATTTGATTAAAAATATTTTTACCATGTCTTCAGTTATGCCTAAAATTTCGTTCTTCCCAAAATTTTGCCTTGATTAGATTTTTTTTTTTTATAACAGACATCCGTTAAATGTGTATGCATTTTTAACTACCCTGTGTGTTGCCATAAGTACTGGACAAGAGCCCGTCTCTGTGGTAAATGATATTTTAGGGTTCACTGTAAACTGACACACATCTTTCAGCAATTTGGAAAATTGCCACATGTTTTTCATTGATGGGCCGGGCACAAATTGCTGTTACTCCGAGGAACACTTTGAATGTGTGGCAGTTTTCCAAGTTTCCGAATTATGTGTGGCAGTTTTCCAAAGTGCCTAACGACGGGAAGGAACTCTTTTATTTGTCTGAATTTTTATGCCGGTTCATACGCGTTTAAGACAACTGCGCACAAAAGTTCAAAAGGAAAAGATATACACATAATTCGGAAACTTGGCAGTTTTCCAAGTTTCCGAATTATGTGTGGCAGTTTTTCAAAGTGCCTAACGACAGGAAGGAACTCTTTCATTTGTCTGAATTTTCACGCCGCTTCATACACGTTTAAGGCAACTGCGCACAAAAGTTCAAAAGGAAAAGATAGCAGTTTCTTGGCCTATATTGAGAACTGAATTGGGAACTCCAAACTAATTTCGAGAAAACGTTCTATGTAAGCCAAGCGAGAATTGTATTTTAATTTGAAGGAATAAATTGCTGATGGATCTGAGGTACTTGAATACTAAATTCAACCTTCATTCTCGCAATGGTGCGACTTGAAACACCCGTGAGTTCTGCCGTAAGAACTGTTATTTCATTTTCCGATTTATTCGGCGAGTGTTTTTCCATTAATTTAGTGAAAACATTCATAACGATCACCTTAGCAGAGCTTCGTAATGGTTTCCCAGTTTTATGCGGCTGAAATACACTCGAGTGACCGGCAGATGCCATTCAAAAAAACCGAAAAGACAGAAGAGTGTTTTAAAACAACAATCAAGAAGGAGAAACCAGGGGGAGGAACGCGAAATGCCCTCGGAAACACTTTTTTCGCCCTCATCCTTCCACTAATGAACCCCCACAGCAATAAATATCCCCTGGGTTGACAGCTTAACTCTGACCCAAACAAGAATGCTGTGACAGAGAACCATCAGTGACATCACCAAAGCACGAATATCTCTATTTTTTAGAAATGCCGCTGAAACTGAGATCTGAATATTTTAAATGCACACACAGAACGTATTGAACATCTGTGTCCTTTTTAAGGGCCAGCTGAAGCTGGAGTACGAGCTTTTAGACCGGAACTATTTTATGCAGTGGAAGTATACACTCTGTAGCCTTCCTTCCAATGACAGGTTAAGTTTGCCCCAAGTATAGTGTTAGGTTCCGAGCCTTTCGAACCATATACTCTGTGACATTGAACTCGGTGGCAACTCTTTTGGGAGACCATGATTGAGGTGCAAGAGTTGGTATTTGTATTTTTTCTCTTTTACTTAAATTGCTATTCAACTTGACTTTCATCAGCTCAACTAGTCTGTCAATATCAGCACATTTGTTTTTAATTTCTTCATTTTTCTTATTTTTTTCACTATCACTTTCCGTATCATCACTGTGTGCTTCATCTACTTTTAAAACAAAGGATAATTTCTTTTTGATTTGGGCTTCAGCCTGCTTAAACTTTCTTTTTGCATAGCTCTTTCTAGAATGCGAATAAACTTATTGCAGCTTCAATGGTGAGACATCTATCTATTCCTTCTAATGACTTGTTGAACTTGTCTTTTTCTGTAAATCTTGAAGCCAATTCTAAATCAACATTTTTGTCCACATCATCTAAATCTTCATCACTCTCTGCATTTCCTTCATGCACCTTTGCTTCATTTTTTTCAGATAAAGTTTTATGGCAGGCACTACATAACAGTTGGCCAGGTGTTAAATTTACGTTGTTTTTTTCTTTGTGATATTTTGCCCTTTGCAAAGTTATTTTTCTTAGATCTCTCTTGTTTGTAATAGGCTTTAAATGCCTTTTATAGGGGTCACAGCAAGATTTCTGTCTTTGTTCAAAGTAAGTAAAATAGTAATAAAAGTGATGACAGCAAATAGTGTCAACTTCTTTGTCATAATTTTGGAAACCTGTTCTCCAAGTCAATAACTGTAATTGCTCTTCATTTAATTTTTCTTTGATGATAAATATATCATTTTTTGTTGTTTTACCTTTATTAGAACAAGAACAGGGTTCCCACTCAACGTGGAAAACAGGGAAAACTCAGGTAAAATTACCCTTTTTTGTAAAAATCAGGGAAACTTACCTTTTTTTTTGTAAAAATCAGGGAAAATTACCCTTTTTTTTGTAAATATCAATGGATGCTTTATTTTGCCAAAAAACTTATTTTTTCAAGATTTTGAACTTTTGCTTGCAATTACTACCTGCCTAGAATTTGGTAGATCTTACTTTCTTATATTAAATAGACTTTATTCTCTAAAAAAAATGCAAAATTGAATTTTTAAAATTGGCAGTTATTAAGCTTTTTTCAATTTCTGTAGGCAGTTGTTATAACATGGAACAATTAGGCACAATGGCTCCTGCTTGAAGAAACACTTCACAAGAGAACCAACCAAATGATGGATCAAAGTCCTTTGTCTGTTGGTTCTCTTGAAACATGTTTCTTTGAACAGAGCCATTCCATCATTAAGCTTAGCTGCATTGTGTTATAGAAAAACTGAAACTTTTCAACTGACAGATTTTTTTCTTACATATGTATGACCTGTTTCTATGAGAATGTATTTACAAATTCCGTGTGGGTAGTATTCACAAAAGTTCACGGAACTTTGGTACAGAAAATAATGTGCACAGTTAGTTGTTATTAATGAAAAGATGATGGGTCAAAGTCCTTTGTCTGTTGGTTCTCTTGAAACATGTTTATTTGAACAGAGCCATTCCATCATTAAGCTTAGCTGCATGTGTTATAGAAAAACTGAAACTTTTCAACTGACAGATTTTTTCTTACATATGTATGACCTGTTTCTATGAGAATGTATTTACAAATTCCGTGTGGATAGTATTCACAAAAGTTCACGGAACTTTGGTACAGAAAATAATGTGCACAGTTAGTTGTTATTAATGAAAAGATGATGGATCAAAGTCCTTTGTCTGTTGGTTCTCTTGAAACATGTTTATTTGAACAGAGCCATTCCATCATTAAGCTTAGCTGCATTGTGTTATAGAAAAACTGAAACTTTTCAACTGACAGATTTTTTCTTACATATGTATGACCTGTTTCTATGAGAATGTATTTACAAATTCCGTGTGGGTAGTATTCACAAAAGTTCACGGAACTTTGGTACAGAAAATAATGTGCACAGTTAGTTGTTATTAATGAAAAGCAGATAATTTTATAAAGACAAATTACTTAAAGAATTTACAAGTGTGTGCTTTGGTGAGAAAAATGAATGGAATGGAATGAAATGTAACAATTCTTTGCAACATGCCACTCTGGAAAACTTTTAAAAACCACCTGGAGAACCTGGAAAAGTCAGGGAATTTTTTTTTTTACTTTTGAGTGGGAACCCTGAAGAAGATGATGGCACTGTTCCTACCTTGCATACATTTTCAGACCCACATTCCAAAGAATAATCTGCTTCCATAATTAGAAACAAACGCACTCTACAAATAAAGAGAAAAAACACTAAAATATAATCACTAAAATAGACTACAAATTATGTACAAGCAGACAGCACAAAAAAATGATCATCACTTGACAGCTTACACAGTTCAGACTAAAAACAAAGACAAATGCTGGGTAACAGATGGCACCAGCCTGTCTAGACATGGAGTCTGCATAGACTTCTACCCCTACGCTGGTTCCACTCCCATTCACCCTATGGCTTTATTTTGGCCTCTGCACTCAACTTACACCACAAGGAAGCAGTTCTACCTCTGGAGTCATTTAAGTTGTTCTTTACATCCTACTGTAATCTACACTAAGACAGCTGATGTATCTCTTAAAGAAACTCCTTTGTGTTTCATGTCAGATGACCTGAACCACGATGTTCCATTTGTTTATTGTGTTTGATGATTTATGTGAGCACTTCCAATCTACAACCTTAACAGTTGTAAAATTGGTCTACTTAAAATACTCAAACATAAAATTAAGAGCGTACATTGTAAAAGTAAATTATTTTTCTGAAGTCTTTGTTATTTACATGATGAGAACAACAAATTCAGTAGGCATGTCTTGTAGGTACGTGTGACTGGTATTTTCAAAAGTTGGAACTTTGATCCGGGCTCTAAGTTGGCGAAAACTCAAAACCCCACTAATTTTATTACGCCATTTTGTTGCATTTTTTTGTCTAGTTTTCAGTGGTGTAATGGGTTTATAGGGATTTGGAGAGAGAGAGAGACTTGTGTTTATAGGGCACTTTTCAAGTACAGGTCAAAATTTTCGGAACATTTTATTTTTGCACTTATTGGGGATTTTTTAGCTATGTTAATGACTATTAAACCTCAATATTACCATACATTTTCATTAACCAATTTAATGCTGAGCAAAATGCAAAAAAAAATTAACTCTATTTTTAAAAATAACTATTTTATGGCAAAAACCGTAGAAGTATGCAGGGTAGCCGAACGGGCGATTCCTTGCTTTTTACACATTTTTGCCAAAACTTTGAGTAGTTCTGAAACTAATTGATACGACGAGAAAAGAAATTTGGTGTGTGTGTTTATATCCATGTATAGAACAAACTCGCCAAGTTTCATTAAAATCTCCCAACCTTTGGGTGTCAAACTGTATTTCAGCTGGATGATTTGACATGGAAATGACCCTGTGGTATTATTGAAAAAGTACCGAAAAGTGCGGTAACAGAAAAAAATGTAATGCAACACTGAGATAGAGGACCGCAAAGAGATCGTGAAACCATTTTTTTTTTTTTTTACTTAAGAAAATTCTGACCGAGAATGTGACGCAGTGAAAGCGGTACTGTTTGCACTCGCGGAAGCCCATCTGCTGCGAGAAGCCTGCAGAGCTACTCCATGGCATGTAACCCATTTGCAAATCGCATTTGTAATTTTTGCTGCTCTAATCATATTACTTATATTACATATTGGCAGAAAACAATTACCCCTCCCCATATGTTGAGAAAATATTTAAACAAGTGCCAAAAAAGAAGCAGGAGAAAACCAGCTTCAAATTCACCAACAAAATTACGTACCACAAGGGACTTTTCGAGAACCTGAAAAGGATCGGAGCAAAATATAATATCAGGCTAGCTCCAGATCTTAATAACAAAATAAAGAAATTCCTGCCAGCTTTAAAGCAGAAAGAATTGGACATCCAATTGCAGGAAGGAGTAATTTACTGCGTCGACTGTAACTGCGGACTCAGCTATATAGGAGAAACAGGGAGAAGTATTAAGGTCCGAATGAAAGAACACCAAGCAGCTATTAGGAACATTGGGAACAAAACAGGGCTAGACAGACATATACAAGCAAGTGGACACTCCATAAATTGGGACTCAGTGAAAATAATCGCCCACCAGTCAAACTTAGTAAAGAGGAAACTAGAAGAAGGGATCGAAAGAGCAAGAAGAAGTACCACAATTAATGACTCGGCTATATAGGAAAAACAGGGAGAAGCATTAAGGTCCGAATGAAAGAACACCAAGCAGCTATTAGGAACATTGGGAACAAAACAGGGCTAGACAGACATATACAAGCAAGTGGACACTCCATAAATTGGGACTCAGTGAAAATAATCGCCCACCAGTCAAACTTAGTAAAGAGGAAACTAGAAGAAGGGATCGAAATAGCAAGAAGAAGAAGTACCACAATTAATGACTCGGCTATATAGGAGAAACAGGGAGAAGTATTAAGGTCCGAATGAAAGAACACCAAGCAGCTATTAGGAACAAAACAGGGCTAGACAGACATATACAAGCAAGTGGACACTCCATAAATTGGGACTCGGTGAAAATAATCGCCCACCATTCAAACTTAGTAAAGAGGAAACTAGAAGAAGGGATTGAAATAGCAAGAAGAAGAAGTACCACAATTAATGGCTCGGCTATATAGGAGAAACAGGGAGAAGTATTAAGGTCCGAATGAAAGAACACCAAGCAGCTATTAGGAACATTGGGAACAAAACAGGGCTAGACAGACATATACAAGCAAGTGGACACTCCATAAATTGGGACTCGGTGAAAATAATCGCCCACCAGTCAAACTTAGTAAAGAGGAAACTAGAAGAAGGGATCGAAAGAGCAAGAAGAAGTACCACAATTAATGACTCGGCTATATAGGAAAAACAGGGAGAAGTATTAAGGTCCGAATGAAAGAACACCAAGCAGCTATTATGAACATTAGTAACAGAACAGGGCTAGACAGACATATACAAGCAAGTGGACACTCCATAAATTGGGACTCAGTGAAAATAATCGCCCACCAGTCAAACTTAGTAAAGAGGAAACTAGAAGAAGGGATCGAAATAGCAAGAAGAAGTACCACAATTAATGACTCCGCTATATAGGAGAAACAGGGAGAAGTATTAAGGTCCGAATGAAAGAACACCAAGCAGCTATTAGGAACAAAACAGGGCTAGACAGACATATACAAGCAAGTGGACACTCCATAAATTGGGACTAGGTGAAAATAATCGCCCACCAGTCAAACTTAGTAAAGAGGAAACTAGAAGAAGGGATCGAAATAGCAAGAAGAAGAAGTACCACAATTAATGGCTCGCCTATATAGGAGAAACAGGGAGAAGTATTAAGGTCCGAATGAAAGAACACCAAGCAGCTATTAGGAACAAAACAGGGCTAGACAGACATATACAAGCAAGTGGACACTCCATAAATTGGGACTCGGTGAAAATAATCGCCCACCAGTCAAACTTAGTAAAGAGGAAACTAGAAGAAGGGATCGAAATAGCAAGAAGAAGAAGTACCACAATTAATGACTCGGCTATATAGGAGAAACAGGGAGAAGTATTAAGGTCCGAATGAAAGAACACCAAGCAGCTATTAGGAACATTGGGAACAAAACAGGGCTAGACAGACATATACAAGCAAGTGGACACTCCATAAATTGGGACTCGGTGAAAATAATCACCCACCAGTCAAACTTAGTAAAGAGGAAACTAGAAGAAGGGATCGAAATAGCAAGAAGAAGAAGTACCACAATTAATGACTCTGCTATATAGGAGAAACAGGGAGAAGTATTAAGGTCCGAATGAAAGAACACCAAGCAGCTATTAGGAACATTGGGAACAAAACAGGGCTAGACAGACATATACAAGCAAGTGGACACTCCATAAATTGGGACTCGGTGAAAATAATCGCCCACCAGTCAAACTTAGTAAAGAGGAAACTAGAAGAAGGGATCGAAATAGCAAGAAGAAGTACCACAATTAATGACTCGGCTATATAGGAGAAACAGGGAGAAGTATTAAGGTCCGAATGAAAGAACACCAAGCAGCTATTAGGAACATTGGGAACAAAACAGGGCTAGACAGACATATACAAGCAAGTGGACACTCCATAAATTGGGACTCAGTGAAAATAATCGCCCACCAGTCAAACTTAGTAAAGAGGAAACTAGAAGAAGGGATCGAAATAGCAAGAAGAAGGAGTACCACAATTAATGACTCGGCTATATAGGAGAAACAGGGAGAAGTATTAAGGTCCGAATGAAAGAACACCAAGCAGCTATTAGGAACATTGGGAACAAAACAGGGCTAGACAGACATATACAAGCAAGTGGACACTCCATAAATTGGGACTCAGTGAAAATAATCGCCCACCAGTCAAACTTAGTAAAGAGGAAACTAGAAGAAGGGATCGAAATAGCAAGAAGAAGTACCACAATTAATGACTCGGCTATATAGGAGAAACAGGGAGAAGTATTAAGGTCCGAATGAAAGAACACCAAGCAGCTATTAGGAACATTGGGAACAAAACAGGGCTAGACAGACATATACAAGCAAGTGGACACTCCATAAATTGGGACTCGGTGAAAATAATCGCCCACCAGTCAAACTTAGTAAAGAGGAAACTAGAAGAAGGGATCGAAATAGCAAGAAGAAGAAGTACCACAATTAATGACTCAGCTATATAGGAGAAACAGGGAGAAGTATTAAGGTCCGAATGAAAGAACACCAAGCAGCTATTAGGAACATTGGGAACAAAACAGGGCTAGACAGACATATACAAGCAAGTGGACACTCCATAAATTGGGACTCGGTGAAAATAATCGCCCACCAGTCAAACTTAGTAAAAGAGGAAACTAGAAGAAGGGATCGAAATAGCAAGAAGAAGAAGTACCACAATTAATGACTCAGCTATATAGGAGAAACAGGGAGAAGTATTAAGGTCCTAATGAAAGAACACCAAGCAGCTATTAGGAACATTGGGAACAAAACAGGGCTAGACAGACATATACAAGCAAGTGGACACTCCATAAATTGGGACTCGGTGAAAATAATCGCCCACCAGTCAAACTTAGTAAAGAGGAAACTAGAAGAAGGGATCGAAATAGCAAGAAGAAGAAGTACCACAATTAACGATAATTGCGGATGGACTCTTCCAATTGAGTGGCAGCAACTACTCCAGTGACATAGTCCTGATGACGAACTAGGCTTTAGTTCGAAAATTTGACAACCAACCTTGATGAAAAATAACCTCTATAAGACCCGTAAAAAAGCTATTCCACAATATTACTTATGTTTTTTTGTTATGGTTTGCGATACACTGCCACAAATTATGAAAAGGAAAAAAATGTTTTTCTCAGAATTTCATGATCTACGAATTTATATGGGTTGCTATGCCGCAGCGGATCATACGTTGGATTTTTTTTTAATTTTTTTTATTCAGGGCCTGTGGATCACACAGCACCACAAATCTTAGGAAGACATATTTTTTCTTAATTTTGTGGTGTGCAGATTTATGAACGAAAATACGGTACTTTGGATTAATGTGTACAAAGCATGACTTTCACAAATAATGTTTTAATAAAATCAAATTCTAAAATTTAAATTTTTTGAGAGCAGCAACTAGAATAATGGGAAAAGAAAATTATGAAGAAAATTTGAGCTATTTTGCCAAAAGTGATTTAGGTAAAAAAAAGAAAAAAATTGACTAACAATATATTTTATCACATTTCATTCCAGCCTCATCACTAACACATGTTCTTATTCATGCATTAATCTTTGAAATTAAACTTTGTTTCATCTGGCTCCTAAATTTGATCTGGAATATAAATTTTATCTGGAATGTTGAGCCCTGAGTCAGGGCTCAACAAAACACATCGTCATCAAGAAGTCCCTTCTTTAGCTCTATTGGCAAGTTTGCTTCTTCACTCATAGCCAAGGTTTGAAGTATAGATGGGGTATAGTCTATAAAATTGCTTTTAATTCTACACTATATAATAATAATAATAATAATAATAATAATTTATTTTTATTTTTTGCTGTTACATTGTAGGCTTTGTGGATATACAGAGAAATTAAATTTCACAAGAACAGCAGGGAAAACTGGGGAAAAGGCCTCAGAGAGTCTTGACAAGCCCTGATTTCTCAAGTAAATAGGCAAGTAAACTTAGATTCACAAAACAACAGCAGTAATGTTAGAGATATATTGTAAACAATTTTGTTTTAAGTTATCATTTATTTAATTATCTTAGCAAGTATTTTTTAAGTTTGTTTTTGAATACATTTAGGTTATTTATTGTGCTTAACTCAACTGGCAGTGTATTCCAATATTCATGACCAATATATTTTAAGCTCTGCTTCATCATGAGGGTTTTAGGATGTTTGGGTCGTAATAATGATCTGTGTCTTGTATTGTAGTGATAAGTACGTAAATTGAATTCAACTGGCAGTGTATTCCAATATTCAGGACCAATATATTTTAAGCTCTGCTTCATCATGAGGGTTTTTAGGATGTTTGGGTCGTAATAATGATCTGTGTCTTGTATTGTTGTGATAAGTACGTAAATTGAATTCAACTGGCAGTGTATTCCAATATTCAGGACCAATATATTTTAAGCTCTGCTTCATCATGAGGGGTTTTAGGATGTTTGGGTCGTAATAATGATCTGTGTCTTGTATTGTTGTGATAAGTACGTAAATTGAATTCAACTGGCAGTGTATTCCAATATTCAGGACCAATATATTTTAAGCTCTGCTTCATCATGAGGGTTTTAGGATGTTTGGGTCGTAATAATGATCTGTGTCTTGTATTGTTGTGATAAGTACGTAAATTGAATTCAACTGGCAGTGTATTCCAATATTCAGGACCAATATATTTTAAGCTCTGCTTCATCATGAGGGTTTTAGGATGTTTGGGTCGTAATAATGATCTGTGTCTTGTATTGTTGTGATAAGTACGTAAATTGAATTCAACTGGCAGTGTATTCCAATATTCAGGACCAATATATTTTAAGCTCTGCTTCATCATGAGGTTTTTAGGATGTTTGGGTCGTAATAATGATCTGTGTCTTGTATTGTTGTGATAAGTACGTAAATTGCATTCAACTGGCAGTGTATTCCAATATTCAGGACCAATATATTTTAAGCTCTGCTTCATCATGAGGGTTTTTAGGATGTTTGGGTTGTAATAATGATCTGTGTCTTGTATTGTAGTGATAAGTACGTAAATTGAATTCAACTGGCAGTGTATTCCAATATTCAGGACCAATATATTTTAAGCTCTGCTTCATCATGAGGGGTTTTAGGATGTTTGGGTCGTAATAATGATCTGTGTCTTGTATTGTAGTGATAAGCACGTAAATTGAATTCAACTGGCAGTGTATTCCAATATTCAGGACCAATATATTTTAAGCTCTGCTTCATCATGAGGGTTTTAGGATGTTTGGGTCGTAATAATGATCTGTGTCTTGTATTGTTGTGATAAGTACGTAAATTGAATTCAACTGGCAGTGTATTCCAATATTCAGGACCAATATATTTTAAGCTCTGCTTCATCATGAGGGTTTTTAGGATGTTTGGGTCGTAATAATGATCTGTGTCTTGTATTGTTGTGATAAGTACGTAAATTGAATTCAACTGGCAGTGTATTCCAATATTCAGGACCAATATATTTTAAGCTCTGCTTCATCATGAGGGTTTTAGGATGTTTGGGTCATAATAATGATCTGTGTCTTGTATTGTAGTGATAAGTACGTAAATTGAATTCAATGATTTCTGTATGTAAGTTTAATTTAATTCTTTGGAACATAAGTTTGCCTATTTTGAAATCAAATAATTATTTAATACAAAATTCCATAATGGTTGGGGTTGACGTGGGTGTGTTGAAAAGTGAAAGGTTGGAAGTCGGTATGAGAAGAAAAAAATTATTTTTAATTCTAGTAACCTAATGTATGTATTCTGTAGGATTTGTAGTTTTTTGATGTTGGTTTGAGTGGTTTGTTTCCATGAGGAAAAACAATAATTAATGTGTGATTGGAATAATGTATAGTACAAAAGTTTAGGTGTTTTGATAGTTAAACTTGAAATAATTTTGCTGACAGTCCCAATGTTTTTGGAAATTTGATTTGCAATTGAGTTATTCCATCTTAGGTCGGAAGTTAAAGTAATTCCCAGGTACCTAAAGTTCTGTACTATGTCAATAGGAGTATTATTTAAAAGTAAATATGGAACTTGCGTATGTATTGTTTTTTGTCTGGTAAAGATAAGGAATTTTCTTTTATTAACATTAATTATAAGTTCATTGTATGTTAACCATTCCAAGTAGATCTGCAATTGATGCAAAACCATTCCTTTGCCTGAGCAACATTTCGTAAGAGCAACCATTTCGTTAAGGCTTTTGCTGTGGAGTAATGTTGTATCATCAGCGTAAAGGATTAGAGCAGTGTTAGATGTTATGTTAAAAATATCATTTATACACTATCTACCAACAAGTAATTGGACACCTGTGATAGCAAAGGAAAACGAAGTTTATTCACCTTCAATAGTTGGTGGAGCCTCCACGAGCAGTGATTACAGCTGCGACCCTCCGGGGCATACTCTCAACCAGGCATTGTTCGACAGCTAGCGGTATTTTCTTCCACTCGGCTTGGAGAAGACAGGTCAGTTCCTTCACTGATTTCGGACGGTGGGGGCACCCCTTAAGTCGACGCTCCAACTCGTCCTAGAGGTGCTCGATAGGGTTAAGGTCCGGGCTCTGCGCAGGCCAGTCCATTCGATTAACCCCATTGTCACCATACCGAGCCATGGTGGACCTCGCAACATGACAAGTGGCATTGTCATCCTGAAAGTAACATGGGTCCACCATGTAAAACTGCCACAACGTAGGAAGTGCATGGTCATCCAAAATAGTGCAGTAGGTCTCTGCGTTGAGTCTATCAGGAATTGCGACCAAGGGCCCTGTGCCGTACCAGGAGAAACGCCCCCATAGCATAATCCCCACCGCCGCTGAACTTCACAGTTGGCACAATACATTCCGGCAGGAGGCGTTCTCCAGGCAGACGCCAAACCCAGACCCTGCCATCCGAACGGTAGAGGGTGAACCTTGATTCGTCGCTCCAGAGAACCTGTTTCCACTGTTCAAGGGTCCACTGTCGACGTTCTTTGCACCGCGTTAGCCGAGCAGCGCTATTGGACTTGGTGATCAAAGGCTTGTGGGCAGCAGCACGTCCATGATAACCGAGCAGATGGGCTTCCTTACGGATGGTATTCATCGAAAGAACACTCCCGGATGCCTGTTGAAACTCCTCGCGGATGTGGCCCATCGATTTGGTGCGGTTCTTCCGAATTTCTCTGGCCAGCACCCGTCGGTCTCTAACTCCCAGTTTTGTGGGTCTGCCGGTTCGGGGCACATTCCGACAGTCACCTCTCATCTTCCACTTGCCAATCACGTACGCCACTGTTGATTTTGGGTACTTCAACTCGCTGGATATGTCATCGGCCATTTCTGTGATACCCGACGATTACACCTTTCTCGAAATCGGAGAGCTCCGAACTGCGTGGCATCTTGCATGCGACTGGTTGCGTTGTTGTTTCCCACATGATATTTAACGGCCGCGACGTGTATCAGGACTGCAGATATCGTCGGTTGAAGGGGTGTCCAATTACTTGTTGGTAGATAGTGTATGTTAATTAAATAGTAAGGGACCCACAACTGAGCCCTGAGGAACCCCTGAAGTAATCTGTTGTAGTGCTTGATTGAGTTTGATAGTATATTGAAGTCTGTCGGTTAGGTAATCACTAAGTAAGGTATATGCAATACATTCCCTTACACCCGCATTACACTGAAGAGCAATTGAATTAGAGACAGCTGGTGTTATGCAAATGTGGCGCTGTGGGCGGCCCTGTAAATGGAAACGACATGACGTATGCAGCGATCCGACAATATAAGGAGTGCATGTGGTTTGCGAGTCAAATATTCAATAAATGCTCTACATCAGTACATGGCTAATTGCATGGTATTATGCACATTGGTATACAATGTTACTTATTACTGTTTCACACGTTGTATTGTTTCATTAACTAAACTAGTTCAACTCTTCATTTTTTGCGAGTCATCCTCAGTAGCGTACGATGCTTTCGTTTCCAAAGAGGTCGTCGTATCACTGGGTCACTGATCGTTCTCATTATCTGCTGTGTCATTGTTGCGCATGTGTATTATGGTAGTGGGTTTGTTTGGACATCATCTTTATTTGCTTCTCACGTTCCACCAAGAATCCAAACAAACCCACAACCATAATATGTATGCGCAACAATGACACAGTAGATAATGAGAACGATCAGTGACCCAGTGACACGACGACCTCTTTAGAAACGCAAGCATCGTACGCTACTGAGGATGACTCGCAAAAAATGAAGATTTGAACTAGTTTAGTTAATGAAACAATACAACATGTGAAACAGTTATAAGTAACATTGTATACCATTGTACATAATACCAATATAAGGAGTGATGTGACAGGAATCGGTAAGAGTCTGACACAGTATGGGTAAGACAAAGGATCTAAGCGCATTTGATCGTGGGCAAATTGTCGGGGCCCGACGAATGGGTCACTCCATCTCGGAAGTCGTGCAGGCACTGGGATTTTCTTGAGCCACTATGTCACAGGTGCACCGTAAGTACATCGAATCCGGTAAAACCATCCCTACAAGGGCCAACTGCCGTGGACAACAGCGTGTGGATGAGCTGGGTCATCGTCGGCTAGCTCGCATTGTTAGAGCGGATAGACGGGCCACAGTGCAAGAAATCACTCGGCAATTTAACGCTGGTGCACAAAAACGTGTAAGCAGCCACACCATCCAGTACCATCTCCTCGCTATGGGGTACAGAAGCCATCGTCCCACGAGGGTACCGCTGCTGACCGCACATCACAGGGTGCAAAGATTAGCATGGGCACGGAAACATCGCCACTGGACCCTAGACATGTGGAAAAATGTTGCCTGGACTGATGAGTCGAGATTCACGTTGGTACATGCGGATGGCAGGATACGAGTACGGCGTAAACCACATGAAGCGATGGATCCTTCTTGCCAGCAGGGTACTCTTTAAGTTGGTGGAGGTGGCATTCTCGTCTGGGGACTGTTTACGTGGACTGAAATGGGACCACTGGTACGTGTGACATCATCCCTCACAGGTCAACGTTACCGGGATATCCTGGACGACCATTTGCTCCCGTTTGTGCGGCTTCAACATCCCACTGGGGACCTCATCCTGCAACAAGACAATGCAGCTCCCGAATTGTATCCGAATGGTTGGATGAACACTCCACCGACGTGACCTCGCTTCCTTGGCCAGCTAGATCACCTGACCTGAGTACATCTGGGATGCCATCGAGAGAGATGACCCCCCTCCATGAAATCTTCGTGAACTGTGGGAGCTTGTTCAGGGGTCGTGGATCCGTATGGCTTCCCAACGCTTGCGGTGTCTTGTCGAGTCCGTGCCGAGACGAATCGCCGCAGTCATCGGGGCGAGAGGTGGTGCTACACGTTACTAGACGGGTACTCTCTAATTCAATTGCTCTTCAGTGTATATAATTTGGTTAAAAGAAATTGATGATTGAGAGTGTCAAACGCTTTAGTGAAGTCAAGGAAAATAGCTAGTGTAATATTTTTTGATTCAAGATTTTTATGAATTATATTCTGAAGGTGCAAGATTTCAGATTCTGTTGAGTTATTAGGTTGAAAGCCAAACTGATTTTTATTAATGATATTAAATTTTTTGTAAATATGAGATTGATCTCATATAGATTAATTTTTTTAGGATTTTTAGCGATGATTGACACACACACACTATCTACCAACAAGTAATTCGACACCTGTGATAGCAAAGGAAAACTAAGTTTATTCACCTTCAATATAGTTGGTGGAGCCTCCACGAGCGGTGGTTACAGCTGCGACCCTCCGGGGCATACTCTCAACCAGGCGTTGTACAACGGCTAGCGGTATTTTCTTCCACTCGGCTTGGAGAAGACAGGTCAGTTCCTTCACCGATTTCGGACGGTGGGGGCAACCCTTAAGTCGACGCTCCAACTCGTCCCAGAGGTGCTCGATAGGGTTAAGGTCCGGGCTCTGCGCAGGCCAGTCCATTCGATTAACCCCATTGTCACCATACCAAGCAACCTTCCTGAATGTGCCCAAATTTTTACCAGCCATCTTGGCTGGTAAGGTCTACTTTTTACCAGCCACTTGAAAAATCTTACGTGCCAAAATATAAACTAATTAAGTTCTAAATGAACTAATATTAATGAAAAGATATTTAATGCATACTCACAAATTTTTTTATTGATGCAAGCCTATTTATTACATTTTAAAAACAAAGCTGCATATTAGATACAGGCCTGGGCTAATCTGCAGGATCAGTACATTTGAAGCACGAGCTTGGACAATTTTTTTTTTTTCGTAAATATTTTTGCAAATTTGGTGTTTTTTGGTGATGTTCCTGCCTAATTTACAGTTTGGATCCATTAAACAATTCAAATAGCATAAACTTGAATTAATATTAGCTTTATTAAAATTGATTGATATTGTATTAACACAATGCTAGTTTGGGTTTTATTTTATTACACAGTATGAATGCTAGTTTAGGATGTACATTTTCTTTTTGCACAGTATGATTTTAAAAAAAACTTGCATAGGTCTTTACACACTGATGGACAACTGCTAAGGACGGATCATAAACGGCTTATAGCACATAAAAAAGTAAGCGTGGTTGGATGCCAAGTGAAATAAAATAATGTCAGAATGCCAGGACATTACAAGAAAGACAATTTATTGTGCTCTGAAATCCAGAAGGCTTTGGAACGTGTTCATGGGACAAACAGGCCATTTTGTGCAGAATACGTAAACATGAAAAGAATGCAATTACCGTCCGCAGGCGTTCCGGCGTAAGATGCCAATACGGGATATGGCCACCATGGAGGGCGATGCAAAATTCCACACGTCTTGTCATGCTTTGCACAACATTATCAAGCAGCTGTTGGGGTAATTTATCCCATTCCTCGGTCAGTGCACGTATGAGGGTGTCCTTGTTTATTGGAGGGCATTGGCGACCAGCAAGACTCCTCCCCAAAGCATCCCACACATTTTCAATGGGATTCAGATCTGGAGAATGTGCTGGCCATACGAGGCGTTGAATATCCTCGCTCTCAAGACACTCCTGGACAGCGACTGTTCGATGACATGCTGCGTTGTCATCCATGAAAATTAATCTATCACCGACAGCACCACGGAACATGCGAACATGAGGTAGCGGAACATCATTAATGTATCGTTGGCCAGTCATAGTCCCAGTTGGAAGCACGTAGAGGGACGTACGGCCATTGATCATGATGCCAGCCCATACCATGACACTACATGTCGGATATCAGTCCCTTTCCTGTATGTTTGCTGGACAATATGCAGTACCACTATCACGCCAGATCAGTTGTCGTCGACAATCAGACGATAGACTGTATCTACTCTCATCTGAGAAGAGGACAGCAGACCAGTCGTTATCAGTCCAATTGCGATGTTGATGGCACCATTGCAAACGGGCGGTACGGTGACGTCTGGACAATGGGATGCACACAACAGGACAGCGGGCGTATAGTCCTCCTTCACGCAAACGTCTGGCGACAGTTTTTCGGGAGATCTGCTTGCCAGTAGCAGCCATAAACTGATTTGCTACCTCACTAGCTGTGCTGCGTTGGTGTCTTTTTGTTGATAGCATTATGTACCGATCTTCTGCAGGTGTCGTACTGCGAACACGACCTCCCCCGTGACGTTTGCTACACTCTCCATTTGTTTGAAATGATTTCCAAAGCCTTGAAACAACACTGTGTCTGACGTCGAACTCCCTGGCAACATCTGTTATTTTTCGCCCTTCTTCAATCTTGCCAATAATACGGCCACGCGTAAAATCATCTAGGTGATGTCGGGAAGACATACTGAAAATTGCAAGTTCGTTAATTGATTCTTTCCCTTTCAACTTTGCGTTTGAACAACAACGGTCAATACGCGTCAAATCCTTTATATCTCTTATCAGCGCTATGACGTCACGAACAAGTTCGGCAATCCAAAATTTGCATACGCACAACACGTCTTACTGTATCCCGCACTTATGCTAATTTCCACATTTTCCTGCTTTCCATTTATGGTTGCTATTGTCATCCGTCCTTAGCAATTGTCCGGCAGTGTAATACATACTTCAACACTAATCAATAGAGAGCAATAGTTTTCGCCCCTTTCCTTTTTATTAAATGAAATTAGATTTTTAGATCGGTGTTTAATCCGTCCGTGGTGGAATCCGCGCCATTTCCGTGGTCTGTAAAACTGCTTCACGGTAGAGGGAGCAACACGGCATCGATTTTTCATTTTCCATAGGATTCGCGGAATTCCGCTTTTTCTGTCTTCATTTGTGGTATTCTCGAGATCGATGTAAAACTGAAAAGATGTTTTTTTTGGTGGTGGTGGTGGTGTGTGTGTGTGTGTGTGTGGGTGGGTAAAACTTCCGAAAACGGAAGTTAAAACGGAGTGAAGTCCCCCCCCCCCCCATAATCCTTATTTATTTTCTTGCGTGCTTCTTCTGCCCAGTATTGTTATTAAATATTTTAATGCATAAATATTTGTATTTTAGCTTGAAAAATGGATGGAAAATATTCGCGGAAGTCGGACGGAGCAAATAATTTGCTGGCAATTATAATCTTCGCTCGCGCGACGTTCCTCTACCCTGTGTTGTTGTTAAATGTCAGTAATTTTATACTTTGGATGAAGTGATGTGCTCCAGTTTAATATTTACTTTCAATGAATCTCAAAAACATGCACTTTTTAATTTAAACAAATTCAGTGCCCTCTCAAAAATGGTGAAGGCATTATTGAATTGTTTTCATGACCCTTAAGTGGAAAGTTCCTTTAGTATGATGGGGGATGTACTTGATAAAGAATCCAGTAACATGAACATTGAAACATCATGATTTGTTCTAACAATAAAATATAAGCTACTGAACCAGGATAAGTCAGCCTTGGAATTTTTTAAGAAAAACAATTATTTGCATGACCCTGTAAATAGAGATTTATGCCAGAATATGAAATCATCATATTCATAATATAAGAAAGAATTACAAGATAAGGAAGAAGAAACGAAAGGAGCTAAATATCTCTAAAAACTTATGCAGCAAATTAAAATCAAATGAATTGGTTCAAGAGAAAGAAAACTCTAGCCAGCTAATTCATAAAAGAAGGTTAGAACAAATTGTTAGGCCGCCCCGGTGGCGTAGTGGTCATAGGCGCTGGCTTTAGATCATTCGTCCGTAAGGGGTCCGGGTTCGAATCGCGGTCAATTAGGGATGGGCGACTGCTTATAGCCCATTGAGTTGCTCACGGTGGTTGTTAAACCTCCAATCAATCAAGGGATGTTGTGTTTGTCTTACGGCACTGGCTCTCTCCCTTCGCTGGAACCAGTGACCCTAAATTAGGGACGGGCGACTGCTTACAGCCCATTAAGTTGCTCACGGTGGTTGTTAAACCCCAATAATTAAATAAATAAAAAACTTCAACAGAATTACAAAATACACAATGAAAACATTTCAGTTTAGTAACTGGCAACAGTACGAGTAACCTAGCAACAAAATTTAAAAGTAAACAAAAACTTTTGATGATCCTTCATACATTGAGTAACAGGCCTTGGCTAAAATCCAAAAGCCAGAAATGTCTGTAAAAAACCAAAGTAACTCAAAGGAAAAGAAGATTAAATAAAGATTCTTGAAATGGAACTAGAATTAAATAATATATTTGGATAAAGATTTAAGTAAGGGATTTAATTTGAGTAATTGCTTGTGTGATATTTAATTTTTAATTATTGCTACAATTTTCTTTCGTTCCAGGTTAATGAATGAAAACACTTGCTGGAGAGCCTGGCTAAGTTCTTAACGACTGGAGCAAAGAGTTCCGAAGCCGCTACCGTGTGTGTTTGTCCCCCAAAGGAATGCGTGGAATCTCTCTGTGAAATTGCGACCGATTTGTATCGAATACTGGTAAATCTCAACTGCGACATCGAGTCACCATGCAACGAGAACGACCCCACCCGTGTAATGAGTGCGGGAAAAGTTTCCACCAACTGAATCAGCTGAGGCAGCACTTGGTTATCCACAAACCCGAAGAGGAGCGACCTTACAGCTGCTACCTGTGTGCCAAAACCTTCAACCGTCTGCACCACCTCAAACTGCATTTAATGGTGCACACCGGGCAGAGTCCGCACATATGCGACGTCTGCGGTCGCAGCTGCAACCAGTTGAGCGACTTGAAGAAGCATCAGATGATCCACACGGGCGGCGGCCGCACTCGTGTCCCATCTGCGGCAAAGGCTTCATTCAGATCGGCGGCATGCGGAGGCACATACTGAGGCACAAGGAGGAGAACAACTACCCGCCGAACTGCAACGTCTGCGGCAGGACGTTCAACAAAATCGGCTTCCTGAAGAAGCACTTGCTCTCCCACACCGAGGAGCGGCCCTTCGCCTGCGACACCTGCGGGAAGAACTTCAGCCACGCGGGGGCTGAAGCAGCACGCCCTGGCTCACTCGGGCGAGGAGCCGCACAAGTGCGAACTCTGCGGGAAGGGTTTCAAAAGGCTGGGCAACCTCGAGAAGCACATTGTGACTCACTCGGGGAGGTTGCCTTTCAACTGTTCCATTTGCAGCAAAGAGTTCTTGCAGCGTGGGAGCTACAAGCGCCACCTACTGTCGCATTCGGGTCTGGTTCCGATGGATAAGCTCGTGAACGTCGACACCATGGCCGACTCCGGCGACACAAATTTCATGTGCACGGATCTGGATGGTAGTAACATGATGTGTGTCATCGACGAAAACAATCTCTTGAGCCAGACTTCAGATACAGCTATGCTTGTGAAAACTGAAAATGAAGGTGAGAATGAGGAGACTTATATGATTGTGATAGATAACAAAAGTATATGTGATCTCACTGATGATCTTGGCTCTGTACAATGAAAGAACAAAAATGTTTTCACTGTTAAACTTCTAGGAATATAAGCCTCGGTAAAGAATTACTTATTTAAGCACCGTGCAAGTGTCAGTTTAGATTAAACTACTAAAATACAAATCCTCATTTCCATCATGAAAAGTTTCAGCCGAGTCAGCTAATGAATTGCACACGCTGCCTTTAGTGATATGGTCGTCGACTAAATTTGAATTCATTAATTTCTCGATAGGTTCATCCGCAATGTCAGTCTTCTGACATTTCATCGCCTTGTGATCAAGTGATATATGTGGCTGTAAATATTCAGTGGCAAGTGTAAAAAAATAAACATTATTTATGGATTGTAATTTCTGATTTTCACTTTTTTTCTTCTCTCTCACCTGTTTGGTTGAAGTGGTTTTGCATATCTGGGCGAAGCTAAAAAGTTCAGCGATAGGTCATTCCATGGAAAATCGCCCAATTTTACAAGAAAGGAGTTGCTGACATAATTTCAAAAACACATTTTTTTTTTTTTCCATTTAGAAAGTCGTATTTTTCATACATGGGCATACCTACCGTGTTTTTAAGATTTACCCATAAAATTTACAGAAATTCTACTTGTTTTACAATTTAAATTCAGGTTAAAACATCCATAGCAGAAGCCACAGTTGTTTTTAAATTTATGTGCATACAATTATAATAATTAGAAGGTTGCTTCATGAAAGAAATACGGGATTACGCCATATAATACAAATTTTGAAGATGACAATCCGATTTTTGGCGTAAATGTGACAAGGATGGTAAGTCAGATAATATTTGAAAACTTGAAATTTTTTTTTTTTTTTCATCGTCCTGGAGCGGGACTCGAACCCGCGTCTCCCAGAAAACGCCTAGGTATGCTAACCACTACACCACCCAGAACGACCAAGTTTCAAGTTTCAGATCAATTTGAATATAACCATCACAGGATTCGCTAGTCGAAGCAACCGGCATTCATGTTTAGCGAATCTGGAGGTTAAGAATCTTATCCCGTGATTGCCCGGAGAAGCAGATAAATCATGAAAGAAATACGGGATTACGCCATATAATACAAATTTAGAAGATGACAATCCGATTTTTTGGCGTAAATGTGACGAGGATGGTAAGTCAGATAATATCCGAAAACTTGAAAAACATTTTTAATCGTCCTGGAGCGGGACTCGAACCCGCGTTTCCCAGAAAACACCCGGGTATGCTAACCACTACACCACTCAGAACGACCAAGTTTCAAGTTTCCGATCAACTTGAATATAACCATCACAGGATTCGCTAGTCGAAGCAACCGGCATTCATGTTTAGTGAATCTGGAGTTAAGAATCTTATCCCGTGTTTGCCCGGAGAAGCAGATAAATCATGAAAGAAATACGGGATTACGCCATATAATACAAATTTTGAAGATGACAATCCGATTTTTGGCGTAAATGTGACAAGGATGGTAAGTCAGATAATATTTGAAAACTTGAATTTTTTTTTTTTTTTTTTTTCATCGTCCTGGAGCGGGACTCGAACCCGCGTCTCCCAGAAAACGCCCGGGTATGCTAACCACTACACCACCCAGAACGACCAAGTTTCAAGTTTCCGATCAACTTGAATATAACCATCACAGGATTCGCTAGTCGAAGCAACCGGCATTCATGTTTAGTGAATCTGGAGTTAAGAATCTTATCCCGTGTTTGCCCGGAGAAGCAGATAAATCATGAAAGAAATACGGGATTACGCCATATAATACAAATTTTGAAGATGACAATCCGATTTTTGGCGTAAATTTGACAAAGATGGTAAGTCAGATAATATCCGAAAACTTCAAAATTTCCATCGTCCTGGAGCGGGACTCGAATCCGCGTCTCCCAGATGCCCGGGTATGCTAACCACTACACCACCCAGACCGACCAAGTTTCAAGTTTCCGATCAATTTGAATTTAACCATCACAGGATTCGCTAGTCGAAGCAACCGGCATTCACTTTTTTCCCCATCGCCAAAAGTTTTCAAATATTATCTGACTTACCATCCTTGTCACATTTACGCCAAAAATCGGATTGTCATCTTCAAAAAAGGTTGCTTACCTTTTTCACATTTCACTGCATGCTTTATTCTTTTTGCTGTCATGCTTGGTTTAAGCCTCCGGTGCGGTGTTCTATTTTTGTTTTTTCTTCTTCAGGTTCTTTCAAATGTTCTACGAATGCTCGAGTCCATGAAGTGCCTTGCTGTTCAGGTTGCAAAATTGTATCCTTCCCCATCCTTCACATCCGCGTGTAAAACCTAACCTTCGTTGATAAAAACCCCAATTCTTGAACTCAGAATCTTTTGATGTTATCAACCGAACGTAAACTGCTTATTTGCATACGTACAAAATGCGAACGAAAATGTCAAGAACGTATATACTACTATTCAGGGTGGGAAATTAGAAAAATATCCTAGGAGCAAAATGGCTCCCATAGCTGAAATTCTAGGAGCCGATCTGAAATTCTAGGAGCCGTTCCTTGCTGGGCTCCCCCAGACAGCCCAGCAAAGAACCGGCTCCGGCGTTCGCACATTCCCCACCTTGTTTTCAACTATGGAACTAGATAAAAAAAAAAAAAATCGGAAAGCTATCTTCACGAATTCTTAATAAAACTGGCTGAAATTTTTATACACAGGATAAGTAGATAATAGAAGCCCACCCTGAAAATTTCATGTGAATCTTTAAAATACTATCTTAATTACCCACGAAATTTTTTATTAAGTACCGTATTTTTCAGCATATTATCCGCAGATGGCAAAATTCAGCGTGTGCCGCCCCGGTGGCGCAGTGGTCTAAGACGTTGGCCTCTGATCCTTCGTCCGAAGGGGTCCGGGTTCCAATCCCGGTGAGGCATGGTTGTTGTGTTTGTCTTACGGCACTGGCTCTCTCCCTTCCCTGGAACCAGTGACCCTAAATTAGGGACGGGCGACTGCTCATAGCCCATTGAGTTGCTCACGGTGGTCGTTAAACCTCCAATCAATCAATGAATGGATGTTGTGTTTGTCTTACGGCACTGGCTCTCTCCCTTCCCTGGAACCAGTGACCCTAAATTAGGGACGGGCGACTGCTTATAGCCCATTGAGTTGCTCACGGTGGTCGTTAAACCTCCAATCAATCAATGAATGGATGTTGTGTTTGTCTTACGGCACTGGCTCTCTCCCTTCCCTGGAACCAGTGACCCTAAATTAGGGACGGGCGACTGCTTATAGCCCATTGAGTTGCTCACGGTGGTCGTTAAACCTCCAATCAATCAATGAATGGATGTTGTGTTTGTCTTACGGCACTGGCTCTCTCCCTTCCCTGGAACCAGTGACCCTAAATTAGGGACGGGCGACTGCTTATAGCCCATTGAGTTGCTCACGGTGGTCGTTAAACCTCCAATCAATCAATGAATGGATGTTGTGTTTGTCTTACGGCACTGGCTCTCTCCCTTCCCTGGAACCAGTGACCCTAAATTAGGGACGGGCGACTGCTTATAGCCCATTGAGTTGCTCACGGTGGTCGTTAAACCTCCAATCAATCAATGAATGGATGTTGTGTTTGTCTTACGGCACTGGCTCTCTCCCTTCCCTGGAACCAGTGACCCTAAATTAGGGACGGGCGACTGCTTATAGCCCATTGAGTTGCTCACGGTGGTCGTTAAACCTCCAATCAATCAATGAATGGATGTTGTGTTTGTCTTACGGCACTGGCTCTCTCCCTTCCCTGGAACCAGTGACCCTAAATTAGGGACGGGCGACTGCTTATAGCCCATTGAGTTGCTCACGGTGGTCGTTAAACCTCCAATCAATCAATGAATGGATGTTGTGTTTGTCTTACGGCACTGGCTCTCTCCCTTCCCTGGAACCAGTGACCCTAAATTAGGGACGGGCGACTGCTTATTGCCCATTGAGTTGCTCACGGTGGTCGTTAAACCTCCAATCAATCAATGAATGGATGTTGTGTTTGTCTTACGGCACTGGCTCTCTCCCTTCCCTGGAACCAGTGACCCTAAATTAGGGACGGGCGACTGCTTATAGCCCATTGAGTTGCTCACGGTGGTCGTTAAACCTCCAATCAAAAAAAAAAAAAAAAATTCAGCGTGATGGAAAAAACGTCGGTGTATAATCCGCAGACAAAATTCATAGTAAAAGTTAAAAAAAAAAAAAAACTGTAATCCACAACAGAGTTTTACAATATATAGTACAAAAAAGTAATCGCCAATATTTTCACCAACACTTTTTTCCCCCATCGCCAAAACGATTTCTTTTTCGCAAATTGCAAAGAATGCGATCGGCAGCGCAACCCCTCCATATTTATAAGGCGCACAATTTTTTTTTTTGACTTGAAGGTTTAATGACCACCGTAAGCAACTCAATGGGCTATAAGCACTCGCCCGTCCCTAATTTAGCTCCACTGGTTCCAGGGAAGGAAGAGAGCCAGTGCCATAAGACAAAACCCAAAATTTTGTTAGTGACCTGATCGTAGCTCCCGTTACGCAATTTTTGGATGGCTTCAGAAATCCGGAATTTTCATAAATCTGGCACTCGTCCGGTCCCCGTCGATGCCGGATTTTCGAGGTTTTACTGTATAAATATACTTTCTTTCCATTTAATGAGTTTAAAAAACTTATAAAATCGAAATTTTTTGAAAATTTAAAAAAGTTAGTTACGATATCCCCAGCAACTTTCAAACGGTTGTGATAATGTATTTTTAATTTCTGTGGCAATCACGCTGTAACTCTGAGTAGTGTTTAAAATTACATGAACAACTGGAAACACTGGTTTTCAGATCGTAAATAATTTGTAATGGTGTCGAAGTTCTCCAGTGTTGGAGCTGAAAGGAAAATAAACAAGTGGGGTTGGAAATTCGGGAAGAGTGTGTGTGTGTGTGTGTGTATATATGGGGTGACATAACGGGTCAGAGCTGCACGTCTCAATGTTTTACGGAATGGAAACCGCACTCCGCTATTCAAAGTCAACGCGCTTTGCTGAAGGCAATGTTTCCTCCTCTTAACTTTTACAAAGCAGCAATCCCTTCCCAGAGAGGAAATGTCTACACACAAACACACAGCCATTTTTGCCAAAGCCAAGGGGCAAGCGGAGATATGTTGATGGAGTGACACTGCATATTATCTCCTCCTCTTAACTTTTACAAAGCAGCAATCCCTTCCCAGAGAGGAAATGTCTACACACATACACACAGACATTTTTGCCAAAGCCAAGGGGCAAGCGGAGATATGTTGATGGAGTGACACTGCATATTATCTCCTCCTCTTAACTTTTACAAAGCAGCAATCCCTTCCCAGAGAGGAAATGTCTACACACAAACACACAGACATTTTTGCCAAAGCCAAGGGGCAAGCGGAGATATGTTGATGGAGTGACACTGCATATTATCTCCTCCTCTTAACTTTTACAAAGCAGCAATCCCTTCCCAGAGAGGAAATGTCTACACACATACACACAGACATTTTTGCCAAAGCCAAGGGGCAAGCGGAGATATGTTGATGGAGTGACACTGCATATTATCTCCTCCTCTTAACTTTTACAAAGCAGCAATCCCTTCCCAGAGAGGAAATGTCTACACACAAACACACAGACATTTTTGCCAAAGCCAAGGGGCAAGCGGAGATATGTTGATGGAGTGACACTGCATATTATCTCCTCCTCTTAACTTTTACAAAGCAGCAATCCCTTCCCAGAGAGGAAATGTCTACACACATACACACAGACATTTTTGCCAAAGCCAAGGGGCAAGCGGAGATATGTTGATGGAGTGACACTGCATATTATCTCCTCCTCTTAACTTTTACAAAGCAGCAATCCCTTCCCAGAGAGGAAATGTCTACACACATACACACAGACATTTTTGCCAAAGCCAAGGGGCAAGCGGAGATATGTTGATGGAGTGACACTGCATATTATCTCCTCCTCTTAACTTTTACAAAGCAGCAATCCCTTCCCAGAGAGGAAATGTCTACACACATACACACAGACATTTTTGCCAAAGCCAAGGGGCAAGCGGAGATATGTTGATGGAGTGACACTGCATATTATCTCCTCCTCTTAACTTTTACAAAGCAGCAATCCCTTCCCAGAGAGGAAATGTCTACACACATACACACAGACATTTTTGCCAAAGCCAAGGGGGAAGCGGAGATATGTTGATGGAGTGACACTGCATATTATCTCCTCCTCTTAACTTTTACAAAGCAGCAATCCCTTCCCAGAGAGGAAATGTCTACACACATACACACAGACATTTTTGCCAAAGCCAAGGGGCAAGCGGAGATATGTTGATGGAGTGACACTGCATATTATCTCCTCCTCTTAACTTTTACAAAGCAGCAATCCCTTCCCAGAGAGGAAATGTCTACACACATACACACAGACATTTTTGCCAAAGCCAAGGGGCAAGCGGAGATATGTTGATGGAGTGACACTGCATATTATCTCCTCCTCTTAACTTTTACAAAGCAGCAATCCCTTCCCAGAGAGGAAATGTCTACACACATACACACAGACATTTTTGCCAAAGCCAAGGGGCAAGCGGAGATATGTTGATGGAGTGACACTGCATATTATCTCCTCCTCTTAACTTTTACAAAGCAGCAATCCCTTCCCAGAGAGGAAATGTCTACACACATACACACAGACATTTTTGCCAAAGCCAAGGGGCAAGCGGAGATATGTTGATGGAGTGACACTGCATATTATCTCCTCCTCTTAACTTTTACAAAGCAGCAATCCCTTCCCAGAGAGGAAATGTCTACACACATACACACAGACATTTTTGCCAAAGCCAAGGGGCAAGCGGAGATATGTTGATGGAGTGACACTGCATATTATCTCCTCCTCTTAACTTTTACAAAGCAGCAATCCCTTCCCAGAGAGGAAATGTCTACACACATACACACAGACATTTTTGCCAAAGCCAAGAGGCAAGCGGAGATATGTTGATGGAGTGACACTGCATATTATCTCCTCCTCTTTTAACTTTTACAAAGCAGCAATCCCTTCCCAGAGAGGAAATGTCTACACACAAACACACAGACATTTTTGCCAAAGCCAAGGGGCAAGCGGAGATATGTTGATGGAGTGACACTGCATATTATCTCCTCCTCTTAACTTTTACAAAGCAGCAATCCCTTCCCAGAGAGGAAATGTCTACACACAAACACACAGCCATTTTTGCCAAAGCCAAGGGGCAAGCGGAGATATGTTGGAGTGACACTGCATATTATCTCCTCCTCTTAACTTTTACAAAGCAGCAATCCCTTCCCAGAGAGGAAATGTCTACACACATACACACAGACATTTTTGCCAAAGCCAAGGGGCAAGCGGAGATATGTTGATGGAGTGACACTGCATATTATCTCCTCCTCTTAACTTTTACAAAGCAGCAATCCCCTTCCCAGAGAGGAAATGTCTACATACATACACACAGACATTTTTGCCAAAGCCAAGGGGCAAGCGGAGATATGTTGATGGAGTGACACTGCATATTATCTCCTCCTCTTAACTTTCACAAAGCAGCAATCCCTTCCCAGAGAGGAAATGTCTACACACATACACACAGACATTTTTGCCAAAGCCAAGGGGCAAGTGGAGATATGTTGATGGAGTGACACTGCATATTATCTCCTCCTCTTAACTTTTACAAAGCAGCAATCCCTTCCCAGAGAGGAAATGTCTACACACATACACACAGACATTTTTGCCAAAGCCAAGGGGCAAGCGGAGATATGTTGATGGAGTGACACTGCATATTATCTCCTCCTCTTACCTTTTACAAAGCAGCAATCTCTTCCCAGAGAGGAAATGTCTACACACATACACACAGCCATTTTTGCCAAAGCCAAGGGGCAAGCGGAGATATGTTGATGGAGTGACACTGCATATTATCTCCTCCTCTTAACTTTTACAAAGCAGCAATCCCTTCCCAGAGAGGAAATGTCTACACACACACACACAGCCATTTTTGCCAAAGCCAAGGGGCAAGCGGAGATATGTTGATGGAGTGACACTGCATATTATCGTCGAACACGTGGCATTCTTAAAGCTTCATTGTGAAGTTGGGGGGGGGGGGCTCTGTATTATCCGCACCGTCGTATAATCGGCAGTGTCTAGAATTTAAACTTTCAGGAACAGATAATCCGCGGATTATGTGCCGGAAAATACGGCACTTTTATGCACAACAAATTCTTAATAAAAATTTCCATGCCTAGTTTAAAAAGTATTTAACCAATTTAGGAGCAGTTTGGAGGGCCTTTCGTATCAATGATTGATGGTGTTTGTAAAAAATTATACCAGTTACGCGGAAAATTCATATATTTTTTTTGTTTTTTTGACGGGCTGTTTAGTTAGAATGGCAGGAAATGCCAAACACCCCATCTTTCATGCTGATACTCCCCCTTAACGGCTGCTCTTCTTGTCCCCCATCTCCACCCCCCACACTTCACCTCTGAAGCTGATTTCCCCCCCCCCCCCCATCCCTTTCTTAAGGCTTGCTCCCCTTCCTCACCCCCAATAGTGCCATCGAAGGTCACAGTAGCACGCACCTGCATTCCTCACGGGACTTTTACGTACACTCCCCTAGTTTAGCACATGCTAGCAGCGAGGTTAAACTTATTTCTCCCTACCCCAATATACTTTTAACCACACACCACTGGGAACTTTTTAAAAAAGAAACATAAATACTGCATTTGAAAATTACTACGTACGCATGTTAAAAAAAAAAATCAAAAATTTATGCAGTCGCGAATTGGCTCCCGGGTTTAAAATACCTGTCGCAAAACGTGAAATTGTGGTCGCATTTTGCTCCTGGCGACCGCTAATTTCCCACCCTGCTACTATTTACATACAACTCATCTTATGCTTTCAACTCTCCTCCTCAACACCCCATGAACAACCAGAACATTCATTCACCACACCCCAAGCAATTCCAACGCAGACTGCCTCAAGTACTCAGCTGGGCTATCTTCAGGAGGTATGCTAGATGTTTTCTCTTCTGCCACTGCAGCAAGAGTGAGCGATGAGCTCCGTTACCCCGCCCCGCCCCCACGTCATCCACGAAAAAAACTTCCACCGTGGCTCCATCTGTTATTGACTTTAGTGAACTCTTCATTTTCTTCTTTTGTGTTTTTGGTCAATTTTTATTAGTTCTTTCCATTAAGGATATTCCGATCGTTATTATTACAAATTCGATCTCTATTTTTTTCAATTAGTACAGACTCTGCAATGCGTAGGTGTCTCTCATTGCGACATGATTTTATTATTTTAATATCTTCAAACTTCGGGTATGTCTGGTTATCCATACAGTATTGTATCAGTGCTGTTTTTGCTTTTTTTTGCCAATTTTTGATATGCTGTTGTAGGCGATGTTTTAACTGATTTTTAGTACTTCCAATATATGATACTGGTGGGATTCCACTTATAGGTATTTCATACACACCAGCTTATGTATTCTTTACATTGTATTGTGTATATTACTAAAGAATATTTACAGTTTCTTGGCACCAATATTTATGAAAACACAATACAATGTAAAGAATACATATGAATTTTTTGAAATTGTGAAAAATGTAAACCAAAATCTAAAAGATTACAGAAAGGCTATTATGATGTCATAATTTATAATAAATTCATATCTATATATATATTATATGAATTTATAATAAATTCTATATCTATAATCAAAAAGATGCTATTCATATAATACATATGAATTTATTGAAATTGTGAAAAATGTAAACCAAAATCTAAAAGATTACAGAAAGGCTATTATGGATGTCAAGGCACTGTTAAATATTTATGAAAACACAATACAATGTAAAGAATACATATGAATTTATTGAAATTGTGAAAAATGTAAACCAAAATCTAAAAGATTACAGAAAGGCTATTATGGATGTCAAGGCACTGTTAAATATTTATGAAAACATAATACAATGTAAAGAATACATATGAATTTATTGAAATTGTGAAAAATGTAAACCAAAATCTAAAAGATTACAGAAAGGCTATTATGATGTCATATGAATTTATAATAAATTCATATCTATATATATATTATATGAATTTATAATAAATTCTATATCTATAATCGAAAAGACGCTATTCATATAATACATATGAATTTATTGAAATTGTGAAAAATGTAAACCAAAATCTAAAAGATTACAGAAAGGCTATTATGGATGTCAAGGCACTGTTAAATATTTATGAAAACACAATACAATGTAAAGAATACATATGAATTTATTGAAATTGTGAAAAATGTAAACCAAAATCTAAAAGATTACAGAAAGGCTATTATGTCATATGAATTTATAATAAATTCATATCTATATATATATATTATATGAATTTATAATAAATTCTATATCTATAATCGAAAAGATGCTATTCATATAATACATATGAATTTATTGAAATTGTGAAAAATGTAAACCAAAATCTAAAAGATTACAGAAAGGCTATTATGTCATATGAATTTATAATAAATTCATATCTATATATATATATTATATGAATTTATAATAAATTCTATATCTATAATCGAAAAGATGCTATTCATATAATACATATGAATTTATTGAAATTGTGAAAAATGTAAACCAAAATCTAAAAGATTACAGAAAGGCTATTATGTCATATGAATTTATAATAAATTCATATCTATATATATATATTATATGAATTTATAATAAATTCTATATCTATAATCGAAAAGATGCTATTCATATAATACATATGAATTTATTGAAATTGTGAAAAATGTAAACCAAAATCTAAAAGATTACAGAAAGGCTATTATGATGTCATATGAATTTATAATAAATTCATATCTATATATATATTATATGAATTTATAATAAATTCTATATCTATAATCGAAAAGACGCTATTCATATAATACATATGAATTTATTGAAATTGTGAAAAATGTAAACCAAAATCTAAAAGATTACAGAAAGGCTATTATGGATGTCAAGGCACTGTTTCCAAGTACCCCCTGTACCAGAAGCAATTGAGATTATTCATAAAAAATTACGTGTTCAATCTTTTAATAACACACAACTACAAGAGTTAAAAGCAATTTTATTATGCATCTATGAAAATAATATATATCTTCAAATACACTGCCGGACAATTGCTAAGGACGGATGACAATAGCAACGATAGCAATCATAAAATGGAAGGCAGGAAAATGTGGAAATTAGCATAAGTGCGGGATACAGTAAGACGTGTTGTGCGCATGCAAATTTTGGATTGCCGAACTTGTTCGTGACATCATAGCGCTGATAAGAGATATAAAGGATTTGACGCGTATTGACCGTTGTTGTTCAAACGCAAAGTTGAAAGGAAAGAATCAATTGACGAACTTGCAATTTTCAGTATGTCTTCCCGACATCACCGAGATGATTTTACGCGTGGCCGTATTATTGGCAAGATTGAAGAAGGGCAAAAAATAACAGATGTTGCCAGGAGTTAGACGTCAGCCACAGTGGTGTTTCAAGGCCTTAGAAAACATTTCAAACGAATGGAAAGTGCAGCAAACGCCACGGGGGAGGTCGTGTTCGCAGTACGACACCTGCAGAAGATCGGTACATAGTGCTATCAACAAAAAGACACCGGCGCAGCACAGCTAGTGAGGTAGCAAATCAGTTTATGGCTGCTACTGGCAAGCGAATCTACCAAAAAACTGTCGCCAGACGTTTGCATGAAGGACGACTATGTGCCCGCCGTCCTGTTGTGTGCATCCCATTGTCCAGACGTCAACGTACCGCCCGTTTGCAATGGTGCCATCGACATCGCAATTGGACTGATAACGACTGGTCTGGTGTCCTCTTCTCAGATGAGAGTAGATACAGTCTATTATCTGATTGTCGACGACAACAGATCTGGCGTGATAGTGGTACTGCATATTGTCCAGCAAACATACAGGAAAGGGACCTATATCCGACATGTACTGTCATGGTATGCGATGGCATCATGATCAATGGCCGCACGTCCCTCTATGTGCTTCCAACTGGGACTATGACTTGTCAACGATACATTAATGATGTTCTGCTACCTCATGTTCGCATGTTCCGTGGTGCTGTCGGTGATAGATTCATTTCCATGGACGACAACGCAACATGTCATCGAACAGTCGCTGTCCAGGAGTGTCTTGAGAGCGAGGATATTCAACGCCTCGTATGGCCAGCACATTCTCCAGATCTGAATCCCATTGAAAATGTGTGGGATGCTTTGGGGAGAGTCTTGCTGGTCCCCAATGCCCTCCAATAAACAAGGACACCCTCATCCGTGCACTGACACAGGAATGGGATAAATTACCCCAACAGCTGCTTGATAATGTTGTGCAAAGCATGACACGACGTGTGGAATCTTGCATCGCCCTACATGGTGGCCATATCCCGTATTGATATCTTACGCCGGAACGCCTGCGGACGGTAATTGCATTTTTTTCACGTTTACGTATTCTGCACAAAATGGCCTGTTTGTCCCTTGAACACGTTCCAAAGCCTTCTGGATTTCGAAGCACAATAAATTGTCTTTCTCGTAATGTCCTGGCATTCTGACATTATTTTATTTCACTTGGCATCTAACCACACTTACTTTTTTTATGCGATATTTAGCCGTTTATGATCCGTCCTTAGCAATTGTCCAGCAGTGTATGATGAGAAAATATACAAACAAAATTTTGGAGGCCCAATGGGCTCTCCTCTGTCAAACCTGTTTGCTGAAGTAATTATGAACAGCATAGAAGAACAAATTATCAGTACAATGGATGAACCACCATTGGTTTACTGCAGATACGTAGATGATATCTTTGTCATGACCAGAATGAAAATTGATGAGCTGGAATCTTTAACTCAACAACTCAGTAATGTCTATCCCACAATTAAATTGACAGTTGAACATGAAAAAGAAAATGCACTGCTGGACAATTGCTAAGGACGGATCATAAACGGCTATATAGCGCATAAAAAGTAAGTGTGGTTGGATGCCAAGTGAAATAAAATAATGTCAGAATGCCAGGACATTACAAGAAAGACAATTTATTGTGCTCTGAAATCCAGAAGGCTTTGGAACGTGTTCAAGGGACAAACAGGCCATTTTGTGCAGAATACGTAAACGTGAAAAAAATGCAATTACCGTCCGCAGGCGTTCCGGCGTAAGATGTCAATAAGGGATATGGCCACCATGGAGGGCGATGCAAGATTCCACACGTCGTGTCATGCTTTGCACAACATTATCAAGCAGCTGTTGGGGTAATTTATCCCATTCCTCTGTCAGTGCACGGATGAGGGTGTCCTTGTTTATTGGAGGGCATTGGCGACCAGCAAGACTCCTCCCCAAAGCATCCCCCCCGCACGGGGATAACTGGTTTTCCAGTTATTTGGGGAGCGGCGCCCCCACGGCCCGAGCTGACCTTGTGACGGAACATCTTTCTTTTTCGTCTTGTACGATTACATCACCGAAGGGACAGCTGTTCATCCAGCTGTTGGGGGATGGCGTCCCGAAGGCCCGAGCCGACATGTACTATATGTGATGATTTTCACATTTTTTATGTTTTTTTTGTTTTTTCACTTGACACGCACCCGCCTCAGTTGTAGGTTGCTGAGGTTGTGTTTATGCGCCAGCTCTGGATTTTAGTTTCTCATTTTCTATCCTGTCTTCTCCATTTTATGTTCCTTTAGTTTTTCCGAGCTGGTTAGCTAGACCTACCTGCACGTTTGCCGTGTGCGGTGACCCGTAAGTTGGAAAAGGGGATGCTGGAGGCTTGGGTGTTGTTGTCGCCAGTTGCCAACACTCCTCTTTGCCCCCTGCTTCATCCTAAACGGGCGGCTGAGAACTAACTCACTCCTAGTCAATGAGGTCTGTGGCCGAGTGGAGCTCAGACCTCTAACGGCTTGTCGTTTCACACGACAGGGTGAGTCTGGGGATAGGGTGGGCACGCCAAAGGGGTGTTCCCCAGGCGTGGGAAAGTCTGGGTGCTCGCCGAGCGCATGTCTGCCCTATCAACTTGCTATATCCGCTTGCTATCCCTAGAGCCGTGTCCTGCGTCCACTTGCGCTTGCGGACCTCCGGCTCTCCCTCGTTGGGCTCGATTGTGGGTGGGGAAGTCGGCGGATGAATTCAACATTTTTTTCATGGCTCTCAATTCGGTTTCCCACGAACCAACAACCAAAAGAGGTATTTAGGAAGGCTCGTCCCCTTCCGCAAAAAAAACATGTTCCTGATTCTTCTAATGCTCGTTTCTTTCTTGTGCACTCATTGGACCCTTCAAAGCCTTTGAGTGCCAAAAGTCCATTTTGGATTAACAAAGCGCTTCAATCTATAGCAAGCTCTCCTAAGAGCGTAAAGAAACTGCAGTCTGGAGATCTTCTGGTAGAAATGTCCACTGTGGCCTACAGTTCTACACTTCTAAACACTACCACGCTGCTCGAGACTCCGGTCAAAATAACACCTCATGGATACCTAAATTCATCTCGAGGTGTTGTCTCCTCTCAGGACCTCGTTGAGTGTACTGAGGAAGAACTACTAGAACTGAGGAGTAAACACGTTATGGGTGTGCGGCGTATCCTCTTCACGCAGAATGGGCAGTCCGTCCCATCCCGCAACATCATTTTAACTTTCGACAGTCCTTCCCCGCCTACGTCCATCAAGGCAGGGTATCTTCACCTAGAGGTACGCCCGTACATCCCTTAACCCTTTGAGATGTTTCAGGTGCCAGTCTTATGGCCAATCTCAGCAGTCGTGCAGGAGCAATCCTAGGTGTGCACGCTGTGGTGCCACAGAACATCTTTTACAGGAATGTGTGGCCGAGGCTGAGTTTTGTGTGAACTGCAAGGGTTCACACGCAGCATCAGCCAAAGATTGTCCCAAGTGGAAGGAAGAAAAAGAAATTCAAATACTAAAGACGGTGGAGAATATTTCCTATCCTGAGGCCAGAAGGAGAGTGGTTCCTACTTCTTCTGATCGGCGCTCATATGCATCAGTGAACTCAGGCCACTTCTTCTTCAAAGAAAACCAAAGCCCAGGATAACAAGAAAGTTTCTTCTCAAAAATCTCAGCAAACAACTCAACGCCAAGTGCCTTCCGTTAAAACACTTGGGACAAAGCATGCTCCCATCTTGGCCCCTGGTCACACGCCTCCAGATCTGGGGGAACCCCCATCAGGGGTGATGGAGCCTGACTTCGTTTAATCATTTTCATTTCACTTATAACCATGGCTTCAATCATTCAGTGGAACTGTCGAGGTTTTCGGACGAGTTTTGATGAAGTGAAACATCTGCTTTCATTTTACTCTCCGGTGTGCCTTTGTCTACAGGAGACGAAGCTTAAATCATCAGACCTGCTTTCAGTTCGAGGCTACAGTGCGTATCGGACAGATAATGCATCAGGAGACATCGCCTGTGGGGGAGTCGCTATTCTTGTCCCTCACAGTGTTCCGGTGTCTTCCGTTGCGATATCCACAACTTTGCAGGCCGTGGCGGTGCGTATATCTGCCACTGGGCCTCTTACTGTCTGCAGTGTCTATCTGCCGCCGGACGAGAACGTGAGCGTCTCTGTTCTGGAGAGATTGGTTGATCAGCTGCCTTCACCCTTTCTTTTACTCGGTGACTTCAATGCCCATCATCATTTGTTGGGTAGTGTCAGCTTTAGCACGAGAGGTCGTCGCATAGAGTCTCTTCTGCCCTCGGCCTCTCTGTGCCTTTTTAACACGGGTGCTGACACGTACTTCCATGAGCCGACAAGATCCTTCAGTGCGATCGATTTGACTTTGGGATCACCTTCGATTATTGCTGATTGGTCGTGGACGGTGTGTAATGACCTCCACGGGAGCGACCATTTTCCGATTTTGCTCTCGCATCATGCGAACATGCCATCTTCTGCCTCCCGCCCTCCTCGGTGGAGGATGGAGCGTGCGAGATGGTAGGTCTTCACACCGTCAGCATTGATATCTTCTACAATGGTGACCCAAGAGTCAATCGACGCAGCGGTTCTTGAAGTCACAAATCGTATTTTTCAGGAAGCTGATCTTTCTATACCAAAAACATCTACGACACTCTCCAGAAGTCCGAAGCCTTGGTGGAACCCTGAATGCGCAGCGGCTAGGAGAGCTCAACATAAGGCCTGGTCTACGTTTCGGCGTTATCCAACAGATGCTAATCTCGTTGCTTTTAAACGAGTTAAATCCTATGCTCGGTTGGTGCGTCAACGTAGCAAAAGGGAGTCTTGGATCCAGTATGTGTCATCTCTCACTTCACATGCCAGTTCGAAAAGTGTGTGGGACAAGATTCGTAAGATCCGGGGTAACTACAGCTCTCACCAGATCTCCATTCTCGAGAGTAACGGCTGCACATATGCTGAAGTTTGGGAGATTGCTGATTGTTTGGGGGAGGCGTTTGCCTCCATGTCGAGTGACCTGGCGTATCCTTCCTCCTTTCTGAGGATTAAATCCACTGCGGAACGCCAGTGAATCTCCTTTGCGCCTTTTAACATCACTAGTTATAACTCCCCCTTTAGCATGGTTGAACTACGGGTGGCTCTGCATCGGTCCGGCGGTACATGCCGCCATTTCTACTATGACATGCTCCGTCATCTCTTGCGAATCTCTTAATCTTATACAATCGTATTTGGTCGGAGCACAGTTTCCTGGAATCTTGGCGAAAAGATTTTGTTCTGCCTTTTCCCAAACCTGGCAAGGATCCCAAGTCTCCCTCTAGTTATCATGCAATTGCTCTCACTAGCTGTCTGTGTTAAGTTCTTGAACGCATGGTTAATTCCCGGTTAGTTCCTTGAGACATCTGTGTGCGAGGCGTTCGTGCGTAGGCAGCACCTGGTTTCTGTTTTTTTCGATATTGCAAAAGCCTATGATCGAGCGTGGTGGCACAGTATTATCTGTGACCTCCACGCATGCGGATTGCGAGGAAATCTTCCGCCTTTCATCGTTAATTTTCTTCGCAATCGGGTGTTCCAGGTGCGCCTGGGTACGACGCTCTCGGCACCGTTCCATCAAGAACAAGGTGTTCCTCAAGGTTGCATTTTATCTGTCACATTGTTCATCCTCCGCTTTAATTGTCTTTTCATAAATCTTCCTCCTGCGGTTTCGGCTACTGTCTATGTTGATTGATGACTTGCACATTTTCTGCTCGTCATCAAGCATGCATTATATTGAAAGGCAGTTGCAGTCTGCAATTAATCAGATCTTTAAAGCGGCGAATAGAAATGGTTTCGTTCTTTCTCCCGACAAGACAGCGTGTGTCCATTTCTGCCGGAATCGTGGACTCCATCCTGACCCAGAGCTGTATTTAGACCGTGCAGCCATACCAGTTTTGCCGGAGACCAAGTTCCTTGGACTGACCGTCAACCGTGCGCTTACGTTCCATGCGCACGTTCGGCGGCTCAAGATATCCTGTCTGCGGGCTCTATCTATTCTTAAGATCCTTTCGAGAGTCTCGTGGGGCGCAGACAGGATGTCTTTGTTTCGAACTTACCATTCATTAATACGGTCAAAACTGGATTATGGTTGTCGTGTATGGCTCTGCTCGTCGTTCCGTTCTCCGGCCTTTGGACACTATTCACCATCAAGCACTGCGTCTTTGTTCGGGAGCATTTCGAACATCTCCAATTCCCAGCCTTTACGCTGACGCGAACGAACCATCGCTTGAATTACGCCGTCTGCAGCTGTCTATTCAATTCTACCTGAAACTTAGATCTCTTCCAGACTATCCTTTATACGATGCAGTTTTTCATTCCCAGCATACTCGTTTATTCGGGAACCGGCCTTCGTGCATTTCAACATTCGGTCTTCGTATGGCGGCCGTAGCCCGTGATGTAGGTCTCGACTTGTCTCTTGTTGAAAAGACCTGGGGCTTTGGGGATCCTCCATGGCACCTACTTGGTGTCATGGTTGATACCATCTTTACATCTTTCGAGAAATCCTCAACCCCTGCGTCAGTGTACCAGCAGCTCTTCGCTGAGCTCCGTGCCCTCAATTCTGAATACACTCCCATTTTCACTGATGGCTCCAAGATGCACGGAGTCGTTGGATCCGCGGCGGTTTGTATTGATGACGTCTCTGTCGCGCGGATCCCAGCTGAGGCCACTGTGTTTTCGGCGGAGATGCATGCTGTGTATCTTGCACTACTTCCTGTTCAGTCGGGCTCTCATCAACGGGCTGCGGTTTACACTGATTCCTTTGAGTGTTGTACAGTCATTGTCATCGTTGGACTGCTGTGACCACCCTTTTCTTTTTACCGTACGAAAGCTTCTTTCGTTCTTTGCTCAAGGCCGGTGTCCAGATACAATTTTGTTGGATTCCCGGGCATGTTGGAATCTCGGGTAACGAGTGAGCTGATGCGGCTGCTTGATCTGCTTCCTCTTTGGTCGTCACACCCTTGCCACTGTTTCATCGGGATTTCCGCTTTCTGGTTCGCGACCATATCAAGAGAACGTGCCAAGGTCTGTGGGACCAAGAGGTGGAAAATAAACTGCATCGTATTAAACCTAATCTTGAAGTCTGGAAATCCTCATATCGTCGGAACCGTAGGGAGGAAGTGGTGCTTGCGCGTCTCCGCATTGGGCATTGTCGTTTCACTCGCCGCTTTTTGCTGTGTGGCGACACTGCGCCGATGTGTGAGACGTGCAATTGCCGACTCACCGTCGCTCATCTTCTGTGTAGCTGTGTTCGCTTTCGTGATGTACGTTTTCATTTCTTTCATTCTCATTTGTTGAACGAGGACGCAGCTACACTGCAGCGGCTCCTAAATGACCACTGCAATACTGTTGCCTTATTTTCATTTTTAAAAGAAATTGACTATTTTAAACGTATCTAGATTTTAGCCCTTCCATCGTTCTCATTTTTCAGTTTTACATGATCAGTCAGATTTTAAGCTTTTTACCACATTTTTTAATACTATTTATTTGTCTTGTGTCTGGCGCTCTTTGGCCAACCATGGCCCTTGCGCCATAAAAATCAACCAACCAACCAAGGAAGGCATCACACACATTTTCAATGAGATTCAGATCTGGAGAACGGGCTGGCCATACGAGGCGTTGAATATCCTCACTCTCAAGACACTCCTGGGCAGCGACTGTTCGATGATATGTTGCGTTGTCGTCCATGAAAATGAATCTATCATCGACAGCACCACGGAACATGCGAACATGAGGTAGCAGAACATCATTAATGTATCGTTGGCCAGTCATAGTCCCAGTTGGAAGCACATAGAGGGACGTACGCCCATTGATCATGATGCCAGCCCTTACCATGACACTACATGTCGGATATTGGTCCTTTTCCTGTATGTTTGCTGGACAATATGCAGTACCACTATCACGCCAGATCAGTTGTCGTCGACAATCAGACGATAGACTGTATCTACTCTCATCTGAGAAGAGGACAGCAGACCAGTCGTTATCAGTCCAATTGCGATGTTGATGGCACCATTGCAAAACGGGCGGTACGGTGACGTCTGGACAATAGGATGCACACAACAGGACGGCGAACGTATAGTCCTCCTTCGTGCAACCGTCTTGCGACAGTTTTTCGGGAGATCCGCTTGCCAGTAGCAGCCATAAACTGATTTGCTACCTCACTAGCTGTGCTGCGCCGGTGTCTTTTTGTTGATAGCACTATGTACCGATCTTCTGCAGGTGTCTTACTGCGAACACGACCTCCCACGTGACGTTTGCTGCACTCTCCATTTGTTTGAAATGATTTCCAAAGCCTTGAAACAACACTGTGGCTGACGTCGAACTCCCTGGCAACATCTGTTATTTTTCGCCCTTCTTCAATCTTGCCAATAATACGGCCACGCGTAAAATCATCTAGGTGATGTCGGGAAGACATACTGAAAATTGCAAGTTCGTCAATTGATTCTTTCCCTTTCAACTTTGCGTTTGAACAACAACGGTCAATACGCGTCAAATCCTTTATATCTCTTATCAGCGCTATGACGCCACGAACAAGTTCGGCAACCCAAAATTTGTATACGCACAACACGTCTAACTGTATCCCGCACTTATGCTAATTTCCACATATTTTTGCCTTCCATTTTATGGTTATCGTTGCTATTGTCGTCCATCCTTAGCAATTGTCCGGCAGTGTAACTCAACACACCCATACACACAGAAATGTAATAGCATAAAAACATTAATTAAAAGAGCTATCACACATTCCTCTAATGAAGAATTTTGTAATGAAGAATTAAATTTTATTAAAGAAATTGCATGCAGCTATGGATACATACCCTCCACAGAAGATAAATAAATGGATTCATGAAGTACAAGTAAAGATGCAAGATACATATTCACCTAAAAGGAAAAAACAATTACAATATGTCGGAACAACACCTTTACCTACCAGGAATCTCTACAGAAATCAATAAATTATGCCATAAATATGGAATTCAGACGGGAAACAAAGTAATAACTATTGGAGATATGATAATTAATAACACTGGAAAAATGTAGTATGGAAAAAGCTGGTGTGTATGAAATACCTATAAGTGGAATCCCACCAGTATCATATATTGGAAGTACTAAAAATCAGTTAAAACATCGCCTACCAGCATATCAAAAATTGGCAAAAAAAAAAAAAAAAAAAAAGCAAAAACAACACTGATACAATACTGTATGGATAACCAGACAAACCCGAGGCTTGAAAATATTAAAATAATAAAATCATGTCGCAATGAGAGACACCTACGCATTGCAGAGTCTGTACTAATTGAAAAAAATAGAGATCGAATTTGTAATAATAACGATCGAAATATTCTTAACGGAAAGAACTAATAAAAATTGACCAAAAACACAAAAGAAGAAAATGAAGAGTTCACTAAAATCAATAACAGATGAAGCCACAGTGGAAGGTTTTTTCGTGGATGACGTGGGGGCGGCGCGAGGTAGCGGAGCTCATCGCTCACTCTGGCTGCAGTGGCAGAAGAAAAAACATCTAGCATACCTCCTGAAGATAGCCCAGCTGAGTACTTGGGGCAGTCTGCGTTCGAATGGCTTGGGGTGTGGTGAATGAATGTTCTGGTTGTTCATGGGGTGTTGAGAAGGAGAGTCGAAAGTATAAGATGAGTCGTATGTAAATAGCTTTTAACACTTTCGTTCGCATTTTGTATGTATGTAAATAAACAGTTTATGTTCGGTTGATAATATCAAAAGATTTTGAGTTCAAGATTTGGGGTTTTTATCAACGAAGGTTAGGTTTTACACACGGATGTGAAGGGTGGGGAGGGGGGAGGATACAATTTAGCAACCAGGACAGCAAGGCACTTCGTGGACTCGAGCGTTCGTGGAACATTTGAAAGAACCTGACGGGGAAAAAAAAAAAAAAAAAAAATAGAACACCGCACTGGAGGCTTAAACCAAGCATGACAACAAAAAGAATAAAACGGGCAGTGAAATGTGAAAAAGGTAAGCAACCTTGTAATTGTTTTACAACTATTTAACGACAACATATTTTAGATTTCCACCCCCCCCCCCAAGGTTTTTACAACTTATAAAGAATGTGTCCAGGACCAGAGCCCATTTTAAGAGGGGGGTGGGGAGTGGGTGTGGGGGTGGCAGCTCCGGACCTGGATTTTCAAGGACCCCAAATGCAGGATGCTTGAAGAATTGACAGAGTTCTACAGTTTTTTTTTTTTTTTTTTTTTTCAGAAAGCACAGCAAAAACTATAAGAAACTGCCTTTCAAATATTTTTTCTATCTCTTTGCCCATTTTTAGGAGTCCACAAAAAAGTATGGTTACCCCAAAGCTTTCAAAAGCATTACAGATGTTTTTGCAGCTCCGGACCACACATTTTCAAGAATCATGATATTTGGATCATATTATTTTATCCACTACTTTGATATAATTTCAACAAGCTGAACTGGGGGGGGAGGGTTAAAGAACTGAACTGGTATACGTTTTTCAACAATGCATTTTTACATTTCCTTGCACGAGATTCTTCTGTGAATTAGCAGAATTCCGCTTTTTTTTCTCCCATCATTTGGGTGATGCTCGAGATCGATGCAAAACTCCCGAGAAATTTTTTGGGGATAGGGAGGGGTCGTTTTCTGCGTGGGGACGGTATACAAGCCTTTCAAAACTTTAGAAAACGGAAGTTGAAATGCAGTAAAGATTTTTCCCGTAATCGTAATTTCGTTTTACTCGCGATGTTGCGGTGTCCAGTGCCTCTGTTAAATATAATTTCAGTGCATAAGTGTTTGTATTTCATCATGAAATTGTGGGCAACGTTTTCCAAAAATGAAAGTTAAAGATTTCCCTAGTCTTTTCAGACACGAGTTCCTTATGTGGATTTGAAGAATGCCGCCATTTCTGTTGTCATTTTGGGCATTTTCAAGATCAATGCACAACTGAACGGAAATTTGGAGGAGGGGGGATAGTGGGGGCAGTTGGATTCATTTTCTGTTTGAGGATGGAATTCTGCCCTTCGAAACTTTTGAGAATAAAAGTTAGACATAGCAAATATTTCTCCCGTAATCCTTTTTTTTTTCTTTCTCTGCCATGTTCCTGCTGTTCAGTATTGTTCTTATACACAGTGCCTCAAAGAATTTTTAAGACTGGCGCTAGATTTCAGCCTACGGTGGCGCCACCAGTGTAATCGCGAATGCGTTATAAACCGTGACCATCTGCTTGCTTTCTGCCAAATGTACTGAGCAGTTGTTAAAGTAACTCAAACAAAATGAGCATTCATTAGAGAAGTAAAATTTTTTTTTCATGTTGAATTATTAAGATGGCTGTTATTAAATTTTACGCAAAATTTGGTAAAAGTGCCACGGAAACGTACCAAATGATGAAACAAGTTTACGGTGAGTTTTGTTTAAGTAGATCAAATGTTTTCCTGTGGTACAAACGTTTTTTGGACGGAAGAGAGACGCTAGAAGATGATAAGCATACCGGAAGACCAAGTTCATCTAGGACACCTGAGATTATTGAAAAAGTGCGTGATTTCGTGGTAAATAATCGATGCTGTAGGCCACTAAGAATGATGGAAGAGTCTTTTAACATCAACAAAGAAACGATTCGAACCATCCTGCATGAAGATGTGGGCAAAACAAAAGTCTGTGCTAAATTTGTTCCACACACGTTAACCAATGAACAAAAATCAAGGAGAAGTGCACATTGCAGAGACATCATTTCAGCCGCTGAAAATGATCCAAACTTTTTAAAATCGATTGTTACTGGTGATGAAAAATGGTGTTTTCAATATGATCCTAAAACAAAGCGACAAAGTGCGGAATGGAAGTAAAAAACTCGCCACAAGCCAAAAAAAACAAGAAAAGTTCCATCGAAAATCAAAACAATACTCATTACATTCTTTGATAGTAAGGATATTATCCACAAAGAAATTGTTCCAAGTGGACAAACAATTACTGTTGAGTTTTATTTAACTGTTTCGAGGCGTTCGATGGGCAGAATTCATCGCATTCGTCCAGAATATCGAAATGAAAACAGTTGGTGTTTGTTGCACGATAATGCCCCCAGTCACACCTCACTTCTTGTTCGTAGATTTTTGGTGAAAAATAACGTCTGTGTGTTGACTCATTCACCATATTCGCATGATTTAGCACCCTGCAACTTTTCTTTGTTCCCAAAACTTAAAATGACGTTAAAAGGGTGTTATTTTGATGATGTTTCGACCATACAAACAGCTTCGACGCGTGCTTTGGAGGCAATTCCGCAAAGTGAACTGGAACAGGCATTCAAATCATTATTAAATCGCTGTAACAAGTGTATTGAAGCCAGAGGGACTTATTTTGAATAACAAACCAAACCAAATTAAAATTTCTTTTTCCTATTTCATTTTACAGACCCAGTCTTAAAAATTCTTTGACGCACTGTGTATATATCCTTTTATTCCAAAAATACTGCATTTCAGCTTAAAAGTGGAGGGAAAAGTTTCTGAAAACAGAAGTTGGTCAAAGTGAAGATTCCTCCATGTAATCATTTTTTTTCTTCCCGCGGTGTTCCTACTATCCTGTGTTGTTAAATGTTAGTTTCCCCATAAATGTTTACACTCGAGCTTGATAAGGGAGGGAATATTTTCCAAAAACGGAAGTGACGAAGTTTGAAAATTTGTTAGAATTGATTCATGGTGTTCGAAAGTATTCATATTGTGAAAGTTACACGATTTATTTTAAGTAGTGAAAGCTCTAATATCATGCATTCATGGTCCTCATGCTGAAAGTTTTTTTTCAGCATGGCGGGTTAAATATTGTCATCCGAGGAAATAAAAGGAAAAATAATAAGAAAAGTGATGGAGAAATGGGAAAGAATGATGTCAAAAGAGAAAGGAAAATTAAGCGAAGATTGCTGCACAGCTGCATAGTCAACAAAAGACAAATATGGCTTTGTAACTTGCTGAGAAGAAAGCAACACAAGGAAAATTGAGCTGATGTTCTAGAAAGTAAAAGAAAAAAACAACAGTGGCAGGCTCTAACTATTTACATAAGTAAATTAGAGTTAACAATTCCATCTTGCTCATGCTATGCTAGTACATAGTTTTTCGTCGTATGTTCTGATTTTTCACCCCGTTAAAAAGTTCAGCTTTTTGTTTCTTGGTTGGTCTCATGTATGTCACACTTTCTCGTCACATCTTCTGATTTTTCAAACCCGGTTAAGAAGTTCAGCTTTTTTGTTCCTTGGTCGGTCTCGTGTATGTCGCACTTTCTCGTTACATGTTCTGATTTTTCACCCAGTTAAAAAGTTCAGCTTTTTTGTACCTTGATCAGCCTCATGTATGTATATTCACACTTTCTCGTCACATGTTCTGATTTTTCAAACCCGGTTAAAAAAAATCCAGGCTTTTTTGTTCCTTGTTCGGTCTCAAGTATACTTTATCATCGCATGTTCTGGTTTTTACCAACCCGGTTAAGAAGGTCAGCTTTTTGATCCTTGGTCTGTCTTGTGTATGTCAAACTTTCTCGTCACATGTTCTGATTTTTCAGACCTGGTTAAGAAGTTCGGCTTTTTTGTTCCTTGCTCGCTCTCATGTATGTCAAACTTTCTCGTCACATGTTCTGATTTTTCATCCAGTTGAAAAATTCAGCTTTTTTGTTCCTTGGTCGCTCTCATGTATGTCAAACTTTCTCGTCACATGTTCTGATTTTTCACCCAGTTAAAAAATTAAGCTTTTATGTTTCTTGGTCGCTCTCATGTATGTCAAACTTTCTCGTCACATGTTCTGATTTTTCACCCAGTTAAAAATTAAGCTTTTTTTGTTCCTTGTCGGTCTCATGTGTGTTGTCACACTTTCTAGTTACATGTTCTGATTTCTGAACCAGTTAAAAAATTCAGCTTTTTTGTTCCTTGGTCGCTCTCATGTATGTCACACTTTCTCGTCACATGTTCTGATTTTTCAGACCCGGTTAAGAAGTTCAGCTTTTTTGTTCCTTGGTCGGTCTCATGTATGTCACACTTTCTCGTCACATGTTCTGATTTTTCAGACCCGGTTAAGAAGTTCGGCTTTTTTGTTCCTTGGTCGGTCTCATGTATGTCACACTTTCTCGTCACATGTTCTGATTTTTCAGACCTGGTTAAGAAGTTCAGCTTTTTTGTTCCTTGGTCGCTCTCGTGTATGTCAAACTTTCTCGTCACATGTTCGGATTTTTCACCCAGTTAAAATATTAAGCTTTTTTGTTCCTTGGTCGCTCTCATGTATGTCTCACTTTCTCGTCACATGTTCTAAGTTTTCACCCAGTTAAAAAATTAAGCTTTTTTTGCTCCTTGGTCGGTCTCATGTGTGTTGTCACACTTTCTATTTATAATTTCTGATTTCTCACAGTTAAAAAATTAAGCTTTTTGTTTCTTGGTCGCTCTCATGTATGTCAAACTTTCTCGTCACATATTCCGATTTTTCAGATCCGGTTAAGAAGTTCGGCTTTTTTGTTCCTTGGTCGGTCTCATGTATGTCACACTTTCTCGTCACATCTTCTGATTTTTCAGACCCGTTTACGAAGTTCAGCTTTTGTTCCTTGGTCGGGCTCATGTATGTCGCACTTTCTCGTCACATGTTCTGATTTTTCAGACCCGGTTAAGTAGTTCGACTTTTTGTTCCTTGGTCAGTCACGTGTATGTCGCACTTTCTCGTCACATGTTCTGATTTTTCACCCAGTTAAAAAATGCAGCTTTTTTGTTCCTTGGTCGCTCTCATACGAGTATGTCATACTTTATCGTCACATGTTCTGATTTTTCACCCAGTTAAAAAATTCAGCTTTTTTGTTCCTTGGTCGCTCTCATGTATGTCAAACTTTCTCGTCACATGTTCTGATTTTTCACCCAGTTAAAATATTAAGCTTTTTTGTTCCTTGGTCGCTCTCATGTATGTCTCACTTTCTCGTCACATGTTCTGAGTTTTCACCCAGTTAAAAAATTAAGCTTTTTTTGCTCCTTGGTCGGTCTCATGTGTGTTGTCACACTTTCTAGTTATATGTTCTGATTTCTCACAGTTAAAAATTAAGCTTTTTTGTTTCTTGGTCGCTCTCATGTATGTCAAACTTTCTCGTCACATATTCCGATTTTTCAGATCCGGTTAAGAATTTCGGCTTTTTGTTCCTTGGTCGGTCTCGTGTATGTCAAACTTTCTCGTAACATGTTCTGATTTTTCAGACCCGGTTAAGAAGTTCGACTTTTTGTTCCTTGGTCGCTCTCATACGAGTATGTCAAACTTTATCGTCACATGTTCTGATTTCTCACCCAGTTAAAAAATTAAGCTTTTTGTTCCTTGGTCGGTCTCATGTGTGTTGTCACACTTTCTAGTTACATGTTCTGATTTCTGAACCAGTTAAAAAAATTCAGCTTTTTTGTTCCTTGGTCGCTCTCATGTATGTCACACTTTCTCGTCACATGTTCTGATTTTTCGCACCCAGTTAAGAAGTTCGGCCTTTTCTGTTCCTTGGTCGGTCTCATGTATGTCACACTTTCTCGTCACATGTTCTGATTTTTCACACCCAGTTAAGAAGTTCGGCTTTTTGTTCCTTGGTCGGTCTCATGTATGTCGCACTTTCTCGTCACATGTTCTGATTTTTCACACCAAGTTAAGAAGTTCGGCTTTTTGTTCCTTGGTCGGTCTCATGTATGTCACACTTTCTCGTCACATGTTCTGATTTTTCACACCCAGTTAAGAAGTTCTGCTTTTTGTTCCTTGTTCGGTCTCATGTATGTCACACTTTCTCGTCACAAGTTCTGATTTTTCACACCCAGTTAAGAAGTTCTGCTTTTTTGTTCCTTGTTCGGTCTCATGTATGTCACACTTTCTCGTCACATGTTCTGATTTTTCAGACCCGGTTAAGAAGTTCGGCTTTTTTGTTCCTTGGTTGGTCTCATGTATGTCCCACTTTCTCGTCACATGTTCTGATTTTTCAGACCTGTTTACGAAGTTCAGCTTTTGTTCCTTGGTCAGTCTCGTGTATGTCGCACTTTCTCGTCACATGTTCTGATTTTTCACCCAGTTAAAAAATGCAGCTTTTTTGTTCCTTGGTCGCTCTCATACGAGTATGTCATACTTTATCGTCACATGTTCTGATTTTTCACCCAGTTAAAAAATTCAGCTTTTTTGTTCCTTGGTCGCTCTCATGTATGTCAAACTTTCTCGTCACATGTTCTGATTTTTCACCCACTTAAAATATTAAGCTTTTTTTGTTCCTTGGTCGCTCTCATGTATGTCTCACTTTCTCGTCACATGTTCTGAGTTTTCACCCAGTTAAAAAATTTAAGCTTTTTTTGCTCCTTGGTCGATCTCATGTGTGTTGTCACACTTTCTAGTTATATGTTCTGATTTCTCACAGTTAAAAAATTAAGCTTTTTTGTTTCTTGGTCGCTCTCATGTATGTCAAACTTTCTCGTCACATATTCCGATTTTTCAGATCCGGTTAAGAAGTTCGGCTTTTCTGTTCCTTGGTCGGTCTCATGTATGTCACACTTTCTCGTCACAAGTTCTGATTTTTCACACCCAGTTAAGAAGTTCGGCTTTTGTGTTCCTTGGTCGGTCTCATGTATGTCACACTTTCTCGTCACATGTTCTGATTTTTCAGACCCGGTTAAGAAGTTCGACGTTTTTGTTCCTTGGTCGGTCTCATGTATGTCACACTTTCTCGTCACATGTTCTGATTTTTCACACCCAGTTAAGAAGTTCGGCTTTTGTGTTCCTTGGTCGGTCTCATGTATGTCACACTTTCTCGTCACATGTTCTGATTTTTCACACCCAGTTAAGAAGTTCGGCTTTTCTGTTCCTTGGTCGGTCTCATGTATGTCACACTTTCTCGTCACATGTTCTGATTTTTCACACCCAGTTAAGAAGTTCGGCTTTTTTGTTCCTTGGTCGGTCTCGTGTATGTCACACTTTCTCGTCACATGTTCTGATTTTTCAGACCCGGTTAAGAAGTTCGACGTTTTTGTTCCTTGGTCGGTCTCATGTATGTCACACTTTCTCGTAACATGTTCTGATTTTTCAGACCCGGTTAAGAAGTTCGACGTTTTTGTTCCTTGGTCGGTCTCATGTATGTCACACTTTCTCGTCACATGTTCTGATTTTTCACACCCAGTTAAGAAGTTCGGCTTTTCTGTTCCTTGGTCGGTCTCATGTATGTCACACTTTCTCGTCACATGTTCTGATTTTTCACACCCAGTTAAGAAGTTCGGCTTTTCTGTTCCTTGGTCGGTCTCATGTATGTCACACTTTCTCGTCACATGTTCTGATTTTTCACACCCAGTTAAGAAGTTCGGCTTTTTTGTTCCTTGGTCGGTCTCATGTATGTCACACTTTCTCGTCACATGTTCTGATTTTTCAGACCCGGTTAAGAAGTTCGGCTTTTTTGTTCCTTGGTTGGTCTCATGTATGTCACACTTTCTCGTCACATGTTCTGATTTTTCAGACCCTGTTAAGAAGTTCGGCTTTTTTGTTCCTTGGTCGGTCTCATGTATGTCGCACTTTCTCGTCACATGTTCTGATTTTTCACCCAGTTAAAAAATTCAGCTTTTTTGTTCCTTGGTCGCTCTCATACGAGTATGTCATACTTTATCGTCACATGTTCTGATTTTTCACCCAGTTAAAAAATTCAGCTTTTTTGTTCCTTGGTCGCTCTCATACGAGTATGTCATACTTTATCGTCACATGTTCTGATTTTTCACCCAGTTAAAAAATTAAGCTTTTTTTATTCCTTGTCGGTCTCATGTGTGATGTCACACTTTCTAGTTACATGTTCTGATTTCTCACCCAGTTAAAAAACTTAAGCTTTTTGTTTCTTGGTCGCTCTCATGTACGTCAAACTTTCTCGTCACATGTTCTAATTTTTCAGACCCGGTTATGAAGTTCGGTTTTTGTTCCTTGGTTGGTCTCATGTATGTCACACTTTCTCGTCACATGTTCTGATTTTTCAGACCCGGTTAAGAAGTTCGGCTTTTTTGTTCCTTGGTCGGTCTCATGTATGTCACACTTTCGTCGTCCCAACATCTGATTTTTGAGACCCGGTTAAGAAGTTCAGCTTTTTTGTTCCTTGGTCGCTCTCATGTATGTTACACTTTTTCTCCTCGCATGTTCTGATTTTTCACCCTGTTAAAAAATTCAGCTTTTTGTTCCTTGGTCGCTCTCATGTAAGTCACACTTTCTCATCACATGTTCTGATTTTTCACCCAGTTAAAAAATTCGGCTTTTTTGTTCCTTGGTCGCTCTCATACGAGTATGTCATACTTTATCGTAACATGTTCTGATATTTCACCCAGTTAAAAAATTCAGCTTTTTTGTTCCTTGGTCGGTCTCATGTATGTCACACTTTCTCGTCACACGTTCTGATTTTTCAGACCCGGTTAAGAAGTTCGGCTTTTTTGTTCCTTGGTCGGTCTCATGTATGTCACACTTTCTCGTCACATGTTCTGATTTTTCAGACCTGGTTAAGAAGTTCAGCTTTTTTGTTCCTTGGTCGCTCTCGTGTATGTCAAACTTTCTCGTCACATGTTCGGATTTTTCACCCAGTTAAAATATTAAGCTTTTTTGTTCCTTGGTCGCTCTCATGTATGTCTCACTTTCTCGTCACATGTTCTAAGTTTTCACCCAGTTAAAAAATTAAGCTTTTTTTGCTCCTTGGTCGGTCTCATGTGTGTTGTCACACTTTCTATTTATAATTTCTGATTTCTCACAGTTAAAAAATTAAGCTTTTTTGTTTCTTGGTCGCTCTCATGTATGTCAAACTTTCTCGTCACATATTCCGATTTTTCAGATCCGGTTAAGAAGTTCGGCTTTTTGTTCCTTGGTCGGTCTCATGTATGTCACACTTTCTCGTCACATCTTCTGATTTTTCAGACCCGTTTACGAAGTTCAGCTTTTTGTTCCTTGGTCGGGCTCATGTATGTCGCACTTTCTCGTCACATGTTCTGATTTTTCAGACCCGGTTAAGTAGTTCGACTTTTTTGTTCCTTGGTCAGTCACGTGTATGTCGCACTTTCTCGTCACATGTTCTGATTTTTCACCCAGTTAAAAAATGCAGCTTTTTTGTTCCTTGGTCGCTCTCATACGAGTATGTCATACTTTATCGTCACATGTTCTGATTTTTCACCCAGTTAAAAAATTCAGCTTTTTTGTTCCTTGGTCGCTCTCATGTATGTCAAACTTTCTCGTCACATGTTCTGATTTTTCACCCAGTTAAAATATTAAGCTTTTTTGTTCCTTGGTCGCTCTCATGTATGTCTCACTTTCTCGTCACATGTTCTGAGTTTTCACCCAGTTAAAAAATTAAGCTTTTTTTGCTCCTTGGTCGGTCTCATGTGTGTTGTCACACTTTCTAGTTATATGTTCTGATTTCTCACAGTTAAAAAATTAAGCTTTTTTGTTTCTTGGTCGCTCTCATGTATGTCAAACTTTCTCGTCACATATTCCGATTTTTCAGATCCGGTTAAGAATTTCGGCTTTTTTGTTCCTTGGTCGGTCTCGTGTATGTCAAACTTTCTCGTAACATGTTCTGATTTTTCAGACCCGGTTAAGAAGTTCGACTTTTTTGTTCCTTGGTCGCTCTCATACGAGTATGTCAAACTTTATCGTCACATGTTCTGATTTCTCACCCAGTTAAAAAATTAAGCTTTTTTGTTCCTTGGTCGGTCTCATGTATGTCACACTTTCTCGTCACATGTTCTGATTTTTCGCACCCAGTTAAGAAGTTCGGCTTTTCTGTTCCTTGGTCGGTCTCATGTATGTCACACTTTCTCGTCACATGTTCTGATTTTTCACACCCAGTTAAGAAGTTCGGCTTTTTTGTTCCTTGGTCGGTCTCATGTATGTCGCACTTTCTCGTCACATGTTCTGATTTTTCACACCAAGTTAAGAAGTTCGGCTTTTTTGTTCCTTGGTCGGTCTCATGTATGTCACACTTTCTCGTCACATGTTCTGATTTTTCACACCCAGTTAAGAAGTTCTGCTTTTTTGTTCCTTGTTCGGTCTCATGTATGTCACACTTTCTCGTCACAAGTTCTGATTTTTCACACCCAGTTAAGAAGTTCTGCTTTTTTGTTCCTTGTTCGGTCTCATGTATGTCACACTTTCTCGTCACATGTTCTGATTTTTCAGACCCGGTTAAGAAGTTCGGCTTTTTTGTTCCTTGGTTGGTCTCATGTATGTCCCACTTTCTCGTCACATGTTCTGATTTTTCAGACCTGTTTACGAAGTTCAGCTTTTTGTTCCTTGGTCAGTCTCGTGTATGTCGCACTTTCTCGTCACATGTTCTGATTTTTCACCCAGTTAAAAAATGCAGCTTTTTTGTTCCTTGGTCGCTCTCATGCGAGTATGTCATACTTTATCGTCACATGTTCTGATTTTTCACCCAGTTAAAAAATTAAGCTTTTTTGCTCCTTGGTCGATCTCAGGTGTGTTGTCACACTTTCTAGTTATATGTTCTGATTTCTCACAGTTAAAAAATTAAGCTTTTTTGTTTCTTGGTCGCTCTCATGTATGTCAAACTTTCTCGTCACATATTCCGATTTTTCAGATCCGGTTAAGAAGTTCGGCTTTTCTGTTCCTTGGTCGGTCTCATGTATGTCACACTTTCTCGTCACAAGTTCTGATTTTTCACACCCAGTTAAGAAGTTCGGCTTTTGTGTTCCTTGGTCGGTCTCATGTATGTCACACTTTCTCGTCACATGTTCTGATTTTTCAGACCCGGTTAAGAAGTTCGACGTTTTTGTTCCTTGGTCGGTCTCATGTATGTCACACTTTCTCGTCACATGTTCTGATTTTCACACCCAGTTAAGAAGTTCGGCTTTTGTGTTCCTTGGTCGGTCTCATGTATGTCACACTTTCTCGTCACATGTTCTGATTTTTCACACCCAGTTAAGAAGTTCGGCTTTTTCTGTTCCTTGGTCGGTCTCATGTATGTCTCACTTTCTCGTCACATGTTCTGAGTTTTCACCCAGTTAAAAAATTAAGCTTTTTTTGCTCCTTGGTCGGTCTCATGTGTGTTGTCACACTTTCTAGTTATATGTTCTGATTTCTCACAGTTAAAAAATTAAGCTTTTTTGTTTCTTGGTCGCTCTCGTGTATGTCAAACTTTCTCGTCACATATTCCGATTTTTCAGATCCGGTTAAGAATTTCGGCTTTTTGTTCCTTGGTCGGTCTCGTGTATGTCAAACTTTCTCGTAACATGTTCTGATTTTTCAGACCCGGTTAAGAAGTTCGACTTTTTGTTCCTTGGTCGCTCTCATACGAGTATGTCAAACTTTATCGTCACATGTTCTGATTTCTCACCCAGTTAAAAAATTAAGCTTTTTTGTTCCTTGGTCGGTCTCATGTATGTCACACTTTCTCGTCACATGTTCTGATTTTTCGCACCCAGTTAAGAAGTTCGGCTTTTCTGTTCCTTGGTCGGTCTCATGTATGTCACACTTTCTCGTCACATGTTCTGATTTTTCACACCCAGTTAAGAAGTTCGGCTTTTTTGTTCCTTGGTCGGTCTCATGTATGTCACACTTTCTCGTCACATGTTCTGATTTTTCAGACCCAGTTAAGAAGTTCGGCTTTTTGTTCCTTGGTCGGTCTCATGTATGTCACACTTTCTCGTCACATGTTCTGATTTTTCACACCCAGTTAAAAAAGTTCTGCTTTTTTGTTCCTTGGTCGGTCTCATGTATGTCACACTTTCTCGTCACATGTTCTGATTTTTCACACCCAGTTAAGAAGTTCTGCTTTTTTGTTCCTTGTTCGGTCTCATGTATGTCACACTTTCTCGTCACATGTTCTGATTTTTCAAGAAGTTCTCGCTTTTTTGTTCCTTGGTCGCTCTCATGTATGTCACACTTTCTCGTCACATGTTCTGATTTTTCACCCAGTTAAAAAAGTTCGACTTTTTTGTTCCTTGGTCGGTCTCATGTATGTCACACTTTCTCGTCACATGTTCTGATTTTTCACACCCAGTTAAGAAGTTAAGCTTTTTTGTTCCTTGGTCGGTCTCATGTATGTCACACTTTCTCGTCACATGTTCTGATTTTTCACACCCAGTTAAGAAGTTCGGCTTTTCTGTTCCTTGGTCGGTCTCATGTATGTCACACTTTCTCGTCACATGTTCTGATTTTTCACACCCAGTTAAGAAGTTCGGCTTTTTTGTTCCTTGGTCGGTCTCATGTATGTCACACTTTCTCGTCACATGTTCTGATTTTTCACCCAGTTAAGAAGTTCGGCTTTTTTGTTCCTTGGTCGGTCTCATGTATGTCACACTTTCTCGTCACATGTTCTGATTTTTCACACCCAGTTAAGAAGTTCGACTTTTTTGTTCCTTGGTCGGTCTCATGTATGTCACACTTTCTCGTCACATGTTCTGATTTTTCAGACCCGGTTAAGAAGTTCGACGTTTTTGTTCCTTGGTCGGTCTCATGTATGTCACACTTTCTCGTCACATGTTCTGATTTTTCAGACCCAGTTAAGAAGTTCGGCTTTTTGTTCCTTGGTCGGTCTCATGTATGTCACACTTTCTCGTCACATGTTCTGATTTTTCACACCCAGTTAAGAAGTTCGGCTTTTCTGTTCCTTGGTCGGTCTCATGTATGTCACACTTTCTCGTCACATGTTCTGATTTTTCACACCCAGTTAAGAAGTTCGGCTTTTTTGTTCCTTGGTCGGTCTCATGTATGTCACACTTTCTCGTCACATGTTCTGATTTTTCAGACCCGGTTAAGAAGTTCGGCTTTTTTGTTCCTTGGTTGGTCTCATGTATGTCACACTTTCTCGTCACATGTTCTGATTTTTCAGACCCTGTTAAGAAGTTCGGCTTTTTGTTCCTTGGTCGGTCTCATGTATGTCGCACTTTCTCGTCACATGTTCTGATTTTTCACCCAGTTAAAAAATTCAGCTTTTTTGTTCCTTGGTCGCTCTCATACGAGTATGTCATACTTTATCGTCACATGTTCTGATTTTTCACCCAGTTAAAAAATTCAGCTTTTTGTTCCTTGGTCGCTCTCATACGAGTATGTCATACTTTATCGTCACATGTTCTGATTTTTCACCCAGTTAAAAAATTAAGCTTTTTTTATTCCTTGTCGGTCTCATGTGTGATGTCACACTTTCTAGTTACATGTTCTGATTTCTCACCCAGTTAAAAAAACTTAAGCTTTTTTGTTTCTTGGTCGCTCTCATGTACGTCAAACTTTCTCGTCACATGTTCTAATTTTTCAGACCCGGTTATGAAGTTCGGTTTTTGTTCCTTGGTTGGTCTCATGTATGTCACACTTTCTCGTCACATGTTCTGATTTTTCAGACCCGGTTAAGAAGTTCGGCTTTTTGTTCCTTGGTCGGTCTCATGTATGTCACACTTTCTCGTCCCAACATCTGATTTTTGAGACCCGGTTAAGAAGTTCAGCTTTTGTGTTCCTTGGTCGCTCTCATGTATGTTACACTTTCTCGTCGCATGTTCTGATTTTTCAGACCCTGTTAAGAAATTCGACGTTTTTGTTCCTTGGTCGGTCTCATGTAAGTCACACTTTCTCATCACATGTTCTGATTTTTCACCCAGTTAAGAAATTCGGCTTTTTTGTTCCTTGGTCGCTCTCATACGAGTATGTCATACTTTATCGTAACATGTTCTGATATTTCACCCAGTTAAGAAGTTCAGCTTTTTTGTTCCTTGGTCGGTCTCATGTATGTCACACTTTCTCGTCACACGTTCTGATTTTTCAGACCCGGTTAAGAAGTTCGGCTTTTTTGTTCCTTGGTCGGTCTCATGTATGTCACACTTTCTCGTCACATGTTCTGATTTTTCAGACCTGGTTAAGAAGTTCAGCTTTTTTGTTCCTTGGTCGCTCTCGTGTATGTCAAACTTTCTCGTCACATGTTCGGATTTTTCACCCAGTTAAAATATTAAGCTTTTTTGTTCCTTGGTCGCTCTCATGTATGTCTCACTTTCTCGTCACATGTTCTAAGTTTTCACCCAGTTAAAAAATTAAGCTTTTTTTGCTCCTTGGTCGGTCTCATGTGTGTTGTCACACTTTCTATTTATAATTTCTGATTTCTCACAGTTAAAAAATTAAGCTTTTTTGTTTCTTGGTCGCTCTCATGTATGTCAAACTTTCTCGTCACATATTCCGATTTTTCAGATCCGGTTAAGAAGTTCGGCTTTTTTGTTCCTTGGTCGGTCTCATGTATGTCACACTTTCTCGTCACATCTTCTGATTTTTCAGACCCGTTTACGAAGTTCAGCTTTTTTGTTCCTTGGTCGGGCTCATGTATGTCGCACTTTCTCGTCACATGTTCTGATTTTTCAGACCCGGTTAAGTAGTTCGACTTTTTGTTCCTTGGTCAGTCACGTGTATGTCGCACTTTCTCGTCACATGTTCTGATTTTTCACCCAGTTAAAAAATGCAGCTTTTTTGTTCCTTGGTCGCTCTCATACGAGTATGTCATACTTTATCGTCACATGTTCTGATTTTTCACCCAGTTAAAAAATTCAGCTTTTTTGTTCCTTGGTCGCTCTCATGTATGTCAAACTTTCTCGTCACATGTTCTGATTTTTCACCCAGTTAAAATATTAAGCTTTTTTTGTTCCTTGGTCGCTCTCATGTATGTCTCACTTTCTCGTCACATGTTCTGAGTTTTCACCCAGTTAAAAAATTAAGCTTTTTTGCTCCTTGGTCGGTCTCATGTGTGTTGTCACACTTTCTAGTTATATGTTCTGATTTCTCACAGTTAAAAAATTAAGCTTTTTTGTTTCTTGGTCGCTCTCATGTATGTCAAACTTTCTCGTCACATATTCCGATTTTTCAGATCCGGTTAAGAATTTCGGCTTTTTTGTTCCTTGGTCGGTCTCGTGTATGTCAAACTTTCTCGTAACATGTTCTGATTTTTCAGACCCGGTTAAGAAGTTCGACTTTTTGTTCCTTGGTCGCTCTCATACGAGTATGTCAAACTTTATCGTCACATGTTCTGATTTCTCACCCAGTTAAAAAATTAAGCTTTTTTGTTCCTTGGTCGGTCTCATGTATGTCACACTTTCTCGTCACATGTTCTGATTTTTCGCACCCAGTTAAGAAGTTCGGCTTTTCTGTTCCTTGGTCGGTCTCATGTATGTCACACTTTCTCGTCACATGTTCTGATTTTTCACACCCAGTTAAGAAGTTCGGCTTTTTTGTTCCTTGGTCGGTCTCATGTATGTCGCACTTTCTCGTCACATGTTCTGATTTTTCACACCAAGTTAAGAAGTTCGGCTTTTTGTTCCTTGGTCGGTCTCATGTATGTCACACTTTCTCGTCACATGTTCTGATTTTTCACACCCAGTTAAGAAGTTCTGCTTTTTTGTTCCTTGTTCGGTCTCATGTATGTCACACTTTCTCGTCACAAGTTCTGATTTTTCACACCCAGTTAAGAAGTTCTGCTTTTTTGTTCCTTGTTCGGTCTCATGTATGTCACACTTTCTCGTCACATGTTCTGATTTTTCAGACCCGGTTAAGAAGTTCGGCTTTTTGTTCCTTGGTTGGTCTCATGTATGTCCCACTTTCTCGTCACATGTTCTGATTTTTCAGACCTGTTTACGAAGTTCAGCTTTTGTTCCTTGGTCAGTCTCGTGTATGTCGCACTTTCTCGTCACATGTTCTGATTTTTCACCCAGTTAAAAAATGCAGCTTTTTTGTTCCTTGGTCGCTCTCATGCGAGTATGTCATACTTTATCGTCACATGTTCTGATTTTTCACCCAGTTAAAAAATTCAGCTTTTTTGTTCCTTGGTCGGTCTCATGTATGTCACACTTTCTCGTCACATGTTCTGATTTTTCACACCCAGTTAAAATATTAAGCTTTTTTTGTTCCTTGGTCGGTCTCATGTATGTCTCACTTTCTCGTCACATGTTCTGAGTTTTCACCCAGTTAAAAAATTAAGCTTTTTTTGCTCCTTGGTCGGTCTCATGTGTGTTGTCACACTTTCTAGTTATATGTTCTGATTTCTCACAGTTAAAAAATTAAGCTTTTTTGTTTCTTGGTCGCTCTCGTGTATGTCAAACTTTCTCGTCACATATTCCGATTTTTCAGATCCGGTTAAGAATTTCGGCTTTTTTGTTCCTTGGTCGGTCTCGTGTATGTCAAACTTTCTCGTAACATGTTCTGATTTTTCAGACCCGGTTAAGAAGTTCGACTTTTTGTTCCTTGGTCGGTCTCATGTATGTCACACTTTCTCGTCACATGTTCTGATTTTTCAGACCCAGTTAAGAAGTTCGACGTTTTTGTTCCTTGGTCGGTCTCATGTATGTCACACTTTCTCGTCACATGTTCTGATTTTTCACACCCAGTTAAGAAGTTCGGCTTTTCTGTTCCTTGGTCGGTCTCATGTATGTCACACTTTCTCGTCACATGTTCTGATTTTTCACACCCAGTTAAGAAGTTCGGCTTTTCTGTTCCTTGGTCGGTCTCATGTATGTCACACTTTCTCGTCACATGTTCTGATTTTTCACACCCAGTTAAGAAGTTCGGCTTTTTTGTTCCTTGGTCGGTCTCGTGTATGTCACACTTTCTCGTCACATGTTCTGATTTTTCAGACCCGGTTAAGAAGTTCGACGTTTTTGTTCCTTGGTCGGTCTCATGTATGTCACACTTTCTCGTAACATGTTCTGATTTTTCAGACCCGGTTAAGAAGTTCGACGTTTTTGTTCCTTGGTCGGTCTCATGTATGTCACACTTTCTCGTCACATGTTCTGATTTTTCACACCCAGTTAAGAAGTTCGGCTTTTCTGTTCCTTGGTCGGTCTCATGTATGTCACACTTTCTCGTCACATGTTCTGATTTTTCACACCCAGTTAAGAAGTTCGGCTTTTCTGTTCCTTGGTCGGTCTCATGTATGTCACACTTTCTCGTCACATGTTCTGATTTTTCACACCCAGTTAAGAAGTTCGGCTTTTTTGTTCCTTGGTCGGTCTCATGTATGTCACACTTTCTCGTCACATGTTCTGATTTTTCAGACCCGGTTAAGAAGTTCGGCTTTTTGTTCCTTGGTTGGTCTCATGTATGTCACACTTTCTCGTCACATGTTCTGATTTTTCAGACCCTGTTAAGAAGTTCGGCTTTTTTGTTCCTTGGTCGGTCTCATGTATGTCGCACTTTCTCGTCACATGTTCTGATTTTTCACCCAGTTAAAAAATTCAGCTTTTTTGTTCCTTGGTCGCTCTCATACGAGTATGTCATACTTTATCGTCACATGTTCTGATTTTTCACCCAGTTAAAAAATTCAACTTTTTGTTCCTTGGTCGCTCTCATACGAGTATGTCGTACTTTATCGTCACATGTTCTGATTTTTCACCCAGTTAAAAAATTAAGCTTTTTATTCCTTGTCGGTCTCATGTGTGATGTCACACTTTCTAGTTACATGTTCTGATTTCTCACCCAGTTAAAAAACTTAAGCTTTTTGTTTCTTGGTCGCTCTCATGTACGTCAAACTTTCTCGTCACATGTTCTAATTTTTCAGACCCGGTTATGAAGTTCGGTTTTTGTTCCTTGGTTGGTCTCATGTATGTCACACTTTCTCGTCACATGTTCTGATTTTTCAGACCCGGTTAAGAAGTTCGGCTTTTTTGTTCCTTGGTCGGTCTCATGTATGTCACACTTTCTCGTCCCAACATCTGATTTTTGAGACCCGGTTAAGAAGTTCAGCTTTTTTGTTCCTTGGTCGCTCTCATGTATGTTACACTTTTTCTCCTCGCATGTTCTGATTTTTCACCCTGTTAAAAAATTCAGCTTTTTTGTTCCTTGGTCGCTCTCATGTAAGTCACACTTTCTCATCACATGTTCTGATTTTTCACCCAGTTAAAAAATTCGGCTTTTTTGTTCCTTGGTCGCTCTCATACGAGTATGTCATACTTTATCGTAACATGTTCTGATATTTCACCCAGTTAAAAAATTCAGCTTTTTTGTTCCTTGGTCGGTCTCATGTATGTCACACTTTCTCGTCACACGTTCTGATTTTTCAGACCCGGTTAAGAAGTTCGGCTTTTTTGTTCCTTGGTCGGTCTCATGTATGTCACACTTTCTCGTCACATGTTCTGATTTTTCAGACCTGGTTAAGAAGTTCAGCTTTTTTGTTCCTTGGTCGCTCTCGTGTATGTCAAACTTTCTCGTCACATGTTCGGATTTTTCACCCAGTTAAAATATTAAGCTTTTTTGTTCCTTGGTCGCTCTCATGTATGTCTCACTTTCTCGTCACATGTTCTAAGTTTTCACCCAGTTTAAAAATTAAGCTTTTTTGCTCCTTGGTCGGTCTCATGTGTGTTGTCACACTTTCTATTTATAATTTCTGATTTCTCACAGTTAAAAAATTAAGCTTTTTGTTTCTTGGTCGCTCTCATGTATGTCAAACTTTCTCGTCACATATTCCGATTTTTCAGATCCGGTTAAGAAGTTCGGCTTTTTTGTTCCTTGGTCGGTCTCATGTATGTCACACTTTCTCGTCACATCTTCTGATTTTTCAGACCCGTTTACGAAGTTCAGCTTTTTTGTTCCTTGGTCGGGCTCATGTATGTCGCACTTTCTCGTCACATGTTCTGATTTTTCAGACCCGGTTAAGTAGTTCGACTTTTTTGTTCCTTGGTCAGTCACGTGTATGTCGCACTTTCTCGTCACATGTTCTGATTTTTCACCCAGTTAAAAAATGCAGCTTTTTTGTTCCTTGGTCGCTCTCATACGAGTATGTCATACTTTATCGTCACATGTTCTGATTTTTCACCCAGTTAAAAAATTCAGCTTTTTGTTCCTTGGTCGCTCTCATGTATGTCAAACTTTCTCGTCACATGTTCTGATTTTTCACCCAGTTAAAATATTAAGCTTTTTTTGTTCCTTGGTCGCTCTCATGTATGTCTCACTTTCTCGTCACATGTTCTGAGTTTTCACCCAGTTAAAAAATTAAGCTTTTTTTGCTCCTTGGTCGGTCTCATGTGTGTTGTCACACTTTCTAGTTATATGTTCTGATTTCTCACAGTTAAAAAATTAAGCTTTTTTGTTTCTTGGTCGCTCTCATGTATGTCAAACTTTCTCGTCACATATTCCGATTTTTCAGATCCGGTTAAGAATTTCGGCTTTTTTGTTCCTTGGTCGGTCTCGTGTATGTCAAACTTTCTCGTAACATGTTCTGATTTTTCAGACCCGGTTAAGAAGTTCGACTTTTTGTTCCTTGGTCGCTCTCATACGAGTATGTCAAACTTTATCGTCACATGTTCTGATTTCTCACCCAGTTAAAAAATTAAGCTTTTTGTTCCTTGGTCGGTCTCATGTATGTCACACTTTCTCGTCACATGTTCTGATTTTTCGCACCCAGTTAAGAAGTTCGGCTTTTCTGTTCCTTGGTCGGTCTCATGTATGTCACACTTTCTCGTCACATGTTCTGATTTTTCACACCCAGTTAAGAAGTTCGGCTTTTTGTTCCTTGGTCGGTCTCATGTATGTCGCACTTTCTCGTCACATGTTCTGATTTTTCACACCAAGTTAAGAAGTTCGGCTTTTTGTTCCTTGGTCGGTCTCATGTATGTCACACTTTCTCGTCACATGTTCTGATTTTTCACACCCAGTTAAGAAGTTCTGCTTTTTTGTTCCTTGTTCGGTCTCATGTATGTCACACTTTCTCGTCACAAGTTCTGATTTTTCACACCCAGTTAAGAAGTTCTGCTTTTTGTTCCTTGTTCGGTCTCATGTATGTCACACTTTCTCGTCACATGTTCTGATTTTTCAGACCCGGTTAAGAAGTTCGGCTTTTTGTTCCTTGGTTGGTCTCATGTATGTCCCACTTTCTCGTCACATGTTCTGATTTTTCAGACCTGTTTACGAAGTTCAGCTTTTGTTCCTTGGTCAGTCTCGTGTATGTCGCACTTTCTCGTCACATGTTCTGATTTTTCACCCAGTTAAAAAATGCAGCTTTTTTGTTCCTTGGTCGCTCTCATGCGAGTATGTCATACTTTATCGTCACATGTTCTGATTTTTCACCCAGTTAAAAAATTCAGCTTTTTTGTTCCTTGGTCGCTCTCATGTATGTCAAACTTTCTCGTCACATGTTCTGATTTTTCACCCACTTAAAATATTAAGCTTTTTTTGTTCCTTGGTCGCTCTCATGTATGTCTCACTTTCTCGTCACATGTTCTGAGTTTTCACCCAGTTAAAAAATTAAGCTTTTTTTGCTCCTTGGTCGATCTCATGTGTGTTGTCACACTTTCTAGTTATATGTTCTGATTTCTCACAGTTAAAAATTAAGCTTTTTTGTTTCTTGGTCGCTCTCATGTATGTCAAACTTTCTCGTCACATATTCCGATTTTTCAGATCCGGTTAAGAAGTTCGGCTTTTCTGTTCCTTGGTCGCTCTCATGTATGTCAAACTTTCTCGTCACATGTTCTGATTTTTCACCCAGTTAAAATATTAAGCTTTTTTTGTTCCTTGGTCGCTCTCATGTATGTCTCACTTTCTCGTCACATGTTCTGAGTTTTCACCCAGTTAAAAAATTAAGCTTTTTTGCTCCTTGGTCGGTCTCATGTGTGTTGTCACACTTTCTAGTTATATGTTCTGATTTCTCACACAGTTAAAAAATTAAGCTTTTTTGTTTCTTGGTCGCTCTCATGTATGTCAAACTTTCTCGTCACATATTCCGATTTTTCAGATCCGGTTAAGAATTTCGGCTTTTTGTTCCTTGGTCGGTCTCGTGTATGTCAAACTTTCTCGTAACATGTTCTGATTTTTCAGACCCGGTTAAGAAGTTCGACTTTTTTGTTCCTTGGTCGCTCTCATACGAGTATGTCAAACTTTATCGTCACATGTTCTGATTTCTCACCCAGTTAAAAAATTAAGCTTTTTTGTTCCTTGGTCGGTCTCATGTATGTCACACTTTCTCGTCACATGTTCTGATTTTTCACACCAAGTTAAGAAGTTCGGCTTTTTTGTTCCTTGGTCGGTCTCATGTATGTCACACTTTCTCGTCACATGTTCTGATTTTTCACACCCAGTTAAGAAGTTCTGCTTTTTTGTTCCTTGTTCGGTCTCATGTATGTCACACTTTCTCGTCACAAGTTCTGATTTTTCACACCCAGTTAAGAAGTTCTGCTTTTTTGTTCCTTGTTCGGTCTCATGTATGTCACACTTTCTCGTCACATGTTCTGATTTTTCAGACCCGGTTAAGAAGTTCGGCTTTTTGTTCCTTGGTTGGTCTCATGTATGTCCCACTTTCTCGTCACATGTTCTGATTTTTCAGACCTGTTTACGAAGTTCAGCTTTTTTGTTCCTTGGTCAGTCTCGTGTATGTCGCACTTTCTCGTCACATGTTCTGATTTTTCACCCAGTTAAAAAATGCAGCTTTTTTGTTCCTTGGTCGCTCTCATGCGAGTATGTCATACTTTATCGTCACATGTTCTGATTTTTCACCCAGTTAAAAAATTCAGCTTTTTTTGTTCCTTGGTCGCTCTCATGTATGTCAAACTTTCTCGTCACATGTTCTGATTTTTCACCCACTTAAAATATTAAGCTTTTTTTGTTCCTTGGTCGCTCTCATGTATGTCTCACTTTCTCGTCACATGTTCTGAGTTTTCACCCAGTTAAAAAATTAAGCTTTTTTGCTCCTTGGTCGATCTCATGTGTGTTGTCACACTTTCTAGTTATATGTTCTGATTTCTCACAGTTAAAAAATTAAGCTTTTTTGTTTCTTGGTCGCTCTCATGTATGTCAAACTTTCTCGTCACATATTCCGATTTTTCAGATCCGGTTAAGAAGTTCGGCTTTTCTGTTCCTTGGTCGGTCTCATGTATGTCACACTTTCTCGTCACAAGTTCTGATTTTTCACACCCAGTTAAGAAGTTCGGCTTTTGTGTTCCTTGGTCGGTCTCATGTATGTCACACTTTCTCGTCACATGTTCTGATTTTTCAGACCCGGTTAAGAAGTTCGACGTTTTTGTTCCTTGGTCGGTCTCATGTATGTCACACTTTCTCGTCACATGTTCTGATTTTTCACACCCAGTTAAGAAGTTCGGCTTTTGTGTTCCTTGGTCGGTCTCATGTATGTCACACTTTCTCGTCACAAGTTCTGATTTTTCACACCCAGTTAAGAAGTTCGGCTTTTGTGTTCCTTGGTCGGTCTCATGTATGTCACACTTTCTCGTCACATGTTCTGATTTTTCAGACCCGGTTAAGAAGTTCGACGTTTTTGTTCCTTGGTCGGTCTCATGTATGTCACACTTTCTCGTCACATGTTCTGATTTTTCACACCCAGTTAAGAAGTTCGGCTTTTTTGTTCCTTGGTCGCTCTCATGTATGTCAAACTTTCTCGTCACTTGTTCTGATTTTTCACCCAGTTAAAATATTAAGCTTTTTTGTTCCTTGGTCGCTCTCATGTATGTCTCACTTTCTCGTCACATGTTCTAAGTTTTCACCCAGTTAAAAAATTAAGCTTTTTTTGCTCCTTGGTCGGTCTCATGTGTGTTGTCACACTTTCTATTTATAATTTCTGATTTCTCACAGTTAAAAAATTAAGCTTTTTTGTTTCTTGGTCGCTCTCATGTATGTCAAACTTTCTCGTCACATATTCCGATTTTTCAGATCCGGTTAAGAAGTTCGGCTTTTTTGTTCCTTGGTCGGTCTCATGTATGTCACACTTTCTCGTCACATCTTCTGATTTTTCAGACCCGTTTACGAAGTTCAGCTTTTTTGTTCCTTGGTCGGGCTCATGTATGTCGCACTTTCTCGTCACATGTTCTGATTTTTCAGACCCGGTTAAGTAGTTCGACTTTTTGTTCCTTGGTCAGTCACGTGTATGTCGCACTTTCTCGTCACATGTTCTGATTTTTCACCCAGTTTAAAAATGCAGCTTTTTTGTTCCTTGGTCGCTCTCATACGAGTATGTCATACTTTATCGTCACATGTTCTGATTTTTCACCCAGTTAAAAAATTCAGCTTTTTTGTTCCTTGGTCGCTCTCATGTATGTCAAACTTTCTCGTCACATGTTCTGATTTTTCACCCAGTTAAAATATTAAGCTTTTTTGTTCCTTGGTCGCTCTCATGTATGTCTCACTTTCTCGTCACATGTTCTGAGTTTTCACCCAGTTAAAAAATTAAGCTTTTTTGCTCCTTGGTCTGTCTCATGTGTGTTGTCACACTTTCTAGTTATATGTTCTGATTTCTCACAGTTAAAAAATTAAGCTTTTTTGTTTCTTGGTCGCTCTCATGTATGTCAAACTTTCTCGTCACATATTCCGATTTTTCAGATCCGGTTAAGAATTTCGGCTTTTTTTGTTCCTTGGTCGGTCTCGTGTATGTCAAACTTTCTCGTAACATGTTCTGATTTTTCAGACCCGGTTAAGAAGTTCGACTTTTTTGTTCCTTGGTCGCTCTCATACGAGTATGTCAAACTTTATCGTCACATGTTCTGATTTCTCACCCAGTTAAAAAATTAAGCTTTTTTGTTCCTTGGTCGGTCTCATGTATGTCACACTTTCTCGTCACATGTTCTGATTTTTCGCACCCAGTTAAGAAGTTCGGCTTTTCTGTTCCTTGGTCGGTCTCATGTATGTCACACTTTCTCGTCACATGTTCTGATTTTTCACACCCAGTTAAGAAGTTCGGCTTTTTTGTTCCTTGGTCGGTCTCATGTATGTCGCACTTTCTCGTCACATGTTCTGATTTTTCACACCAAGTTAAGAAGTTCGGCTTTTTTGTTCCTTTGTCGGTCTCATGTATGTCACACTTTCTCGTCACATGTTCTGATTTTTCACACCCAGTTAAGAAGTTCTGCTTTTTTGTTCCTTGTTCGGTCTCATGTATGTCACACTTTCTCGTCACAAGTTCTGATTTTTCACACCCAGTTAAGAAGTTCTGCTTTTTTGTTCCTTGTTCGGTCTCATGTATGTCACACTTTCTCGTCACATGTTCTGATTTTTCAGACCCGGTTAAGAAGTTCGGCTTTTTTGTTCCTTGGTTGGTCTCATGTATGTCCCACTTTCTCGTCACATGTTCTGATTTTTCAGACCTGTTTACGAAGTTCAGCTTTTGTTCCTTGGTCAGTCTCGTGTATGTCGCACTTTCTCGTCACATGTTCTGATTTTTCACCCAGTTAAAAAATGCAGCTTTTTTGTTCCTTGGTCGCTCTCATGCGAGTATGTCATACTTTATCGTCACATGTTCTGATTTTTCACCCAGTTAAAAAATTCAGCTTTTTTGTTCCTTGGTCGCTCTCATGTATGTCAAACTTTCTCGTCACATGTTCTGATTTTTCACCCACTTAAAATATTAAGCTTTTTTTGTTCCTTGGTCGCTCTCATGTATGTCTCACTTTCTCGTCACATGTTCTGAGTTTTCACCCAGTTAAAAAATTAAGCTTTTTTTGCTCCTTGGTCGGTCTCATGTGTGTTGTCACACTTTCTAGTTATATGTTCTGATTTCTCACAGTTAAAAAATTAAGCTTTTTTGTTTCTTGGTCGCTCTCATGTATGTCAAACTTTCTCGTCACATATTCCGATTTTTCAGATCCGGTTAAGAATTTCGGCTTTTTTGTTCCTTGGTCGGTCTCGTGTATGTCAAACTTTCTCGTAACATGTTCTGATTTTTCAGACCCGGTTAAGAAGTTCGACGTTTTTGTTCCTTGGTCGGTCTCATGTATGTGACACTTTCTCGTAACATGTTCTGATTTTTCAGACCCGGTTAAGAAGTTCGACGTTTTTGTTCCTTGGTCGGTCTCATGTATGTCACACTTTCTCGTCACATGTTCTGATTTTTCACACCCAGTTAAGAAGTTCGGCTTTTCTGTTCCTTGGTCGGTCTCATGTATGTCACACTTTCTCGTCACATGTTCTGATTTTTCACACCCAGTTAAGAAGTTCGGCTTTTCTGTTCCTTGGTCGGTCTCATGTATGTCACACTTTCTCGTCACATGTTCTGATTTTTCACACCCAGTTAAGAAGTTCGGCTTTTTTGTTCCTTGGTCGGTCTCGTGTATGTCACACTTTCTCGTCACATGTTCTGATTTTTCAGACCCGGTTAAGAAGTTCGACGTTTTTGTTCCTTGGTCGGTCTCATGTATGTCACACTTTCTCGTAACATGTTCTGATTTTTCAGACCCGGTTAAGAAGTTCGACGTTTTTGTTCCTTGGTCGGTCTCATGTATGTCACACTTTCTCGTCACATGTTCTGATTTTTCACACCCAGTTAAGAAGTTCGGCTTTTCTGTTCCTTGGTCGGTCTCATGTATGTCACACTTTCTCGTCACATGTTCTGATTTTTCACACCCAGTTAAGAAGTTCGGCTTTTCTGTTCCTTGGTCGGTCTCATGTATGTCACACTTTCTCGTCACATGTTCTGATTTTTCACACCCAGTTAAGAAGTTCGGCTTTTTTGTTCCTTGGTCGGTCTCATGTATGTCACACTTTCTCGTCACATGTTCTGATTTTTCAGACCCGGTTAAGAAGTTCGGCTTTTTTGTTCCTTGGTTGGTCTCATGTATGTCACACTTTCTCGTCACATGTTCTGATTTTTCAGACCCTGTTAAGAAGTTCGGCTTTTTTGTTCCTTGGTCGGTCTCATGTATGTCGCACTTTCTCGTCACATGTTCTGATTTTTCACCCAGTTAAAAAATTCAGCTTTTTTGTTCCTTGGTCGCTCTCATACGAGTATGTCATACTTTATCGTCACATGTTCTGATTTTTCACCCAGTTAAAAAATTCAGCTTTTTGTTCCTTGGTCGCTCTCATACGAGTATGTCATACTTTATCGTCACATGTTCTGATTTTTCACCCAGTTAAAAAATTAAGCTTTTTTTATTCCTTGTCGGTCTCATGTGTGATGTCACACTTTCTAGTTACATGTTCTGATTTCTCACCCAGTTAAAAAACTTAAGCTTTTTTGTTTCTTGGTCGCTCTCATGTACGTCAAACTTTCTCGTCACATGTTCTAATTTTTCAGACCCGGTTATGAAGTTCGGTTTTTGTTCCTTGGTTGGTCTCATGTATGTCACACTTTCTCGTCACATGTTCTGATTTTTCAGACCCGGTTAAGAAGTTCGGCTTTTTTGTTCCTTGGTCGGTCTCATGTATGTCACACTTTCTCGTCCCAACATCTGATTTTTAAGACCCGGTTAAGAAGTTCAGCTTTTTGTTCCTTGGTCGCTCTCATGTATGTTACACTTTTTCTCCTCGCATGTTCTGATTTTTCACCCTGTTAAAAAATTCAGCTTTTTTGTTCCTTGGTCGCTCTCATGTAAGTCACACTTTCTCATCACATGTTCTGATTTTTCACCCAGTTAAAAAATTCGGCTTTTTTGTTCCTTGGTCGCTCTCATACGAGTATGTCATACTTTATCGTAACATGTTCTGATATTTCACCCAGTTAAAAAATTCAGCTTTTTTGTTCCTTGGTCGGTCTCATGTATGTCACACTTTCTCGTCACACGTTCTGATTTTTCAGACCCGGTTAAGAAGTTCGGCTTTTTTGTTCCTTGGTCGGTCTCATGTATGTCACACTTTCTCGTCACATGTTCTGATTTTTCAGACCTGGTTAAGAAGTTCAGCTTTTTTGTTCCTTGGTCGCTCTCATGTATGTCTCACTTTCTCGTCACATGTTCTAAGTTTTCACCCAGTTAAAAAATTAAGCTTTTTTTGCTCCTTGGTCGGTCTCATGTGTGTTGTCACACTTTCTATTTATAATTTCTGATTTCTCACAGTTAAAAAATTAAGCTTTTTTGTTTCTTGGTCGCTCTCATGTATGTCAAACTTTCTCGTCACATATTCCGATTTTTCAGATCCGGTTAAGAAGTTCGGCTTTTTTGTTCCTTGGTCGGTCTCATGTATGTCACACTTTCTCGTCACATCTTCTGATTTTTCAGACCCGTTTACGAAGTTCAGCTTTTTTGTTCCTTGGTCGGGCTCATGTATGTCGCACTTTCTCGTCACATGTTCTGATTTTTCAGACCCGGTTAAGTAGTTCGACTTTTTTGTTCCTTGGTCAGTCACGTGTATGTCGCACTTTCTCGTCACATGTTCTGATTTTTCACCCAGTTAAAAAATGCAGCTTTTTTGTTCCTTGGTCGCTCTCATACGAGTATGTCATACTTTATCGTCACATGTTCTGATTTTTCACCCAGTTAAAAAATTCAGCTTTTTTGTTCCTTGGTCGCTCTCATGTATGTCAAACTTTCTCGTCACATGTTCTGATTTTTCACCCAGTTAAAATATTAAGCTTTTTTTGTTCCTTGGTCGCTCTCATGTATGTCTCACTTTCTCGTCACATGTTCTGAGTTTTCACCCAGTTAAAAAATTAAGCTTTTTTTGCTCCTTGGTCGGTCTCATGTGTGTTGTCACACTTTCTAGTTATATGTTCTGATTTCTCACAGTTAAAAAATTAAGCTTTTTTGTTTCTTGGTCGCTCTCATGTATGTCAAACTTTCTCGTCACATATTCCGATTTTTCAGATCCGGTTAAGTATTTCGGCTTTTTTGTTCCTTGGTCGGTCTCGTGTATGTCAAACTTTCTCGTAACATGTTCTGATTTTTCAGACCCGGTTAAGAAGTTCGACTTTTTTGTTCCTTGGTCGCTCTCATACGAGTATGTCAAACTTTATCGTCACATGTTCTGATTTCTCACCCAGTTAAAAAATTAAGCTTTTTTGTTCCTTGGTCGGTCTCATGTATGTCACACTTTCTCGTCACATGTTCTGATTTTTCGCACCCAGTTAAGAAGTTCGGCTTTTCTGTTCCTTGGTCGGTCTCATGTATGTCACACTTTCTCGTCACATGTTCTGATTTTTCACACCCAGTTAAGAAGTTCGGCTTTTTTGTTCCTTGGTCGGTCTCATGTATGTCGCACTTTCTCGTCACATGTTCTGATTTTTCACACCAAGTTAAGAAGTTCGGCTTTTTTGTTCCTTGGTCGGTCTCATGTATGTCACACTTTCTCGTCACATGTTCTGATTTTTCACACCCAGTTAAGAAGTTCTGCTTTTTTGTTCCTTGTTCGGTCTCATGTATGTCACACTTTCTCGTCACAAGTTCTGATTTTTCACACCCAGTTAAGAAGTTCTGCTTTTTTGTTCCTTGTTCGGTCTCATGTATGTCACACTTTCTCGTCACATGTTCTGATTTTTCAGACCCGGTTAAGAAGTTCGGCTTTTTTGTTCCTTGGTTGGTCTCATGTATGTCCCACTTTCTCGTCACATGTTCTGATTTTTCAGACCTGTTTACGAAGTTCAGCGTTTTTTTGTTCCTTGGTCAGTCTCGTGTATGTCGCACTTTCTCGTCACATGTTCTGATTTTTTACCCAGTTAAAAAATGCAGCTTTTTTGTTCCTTGGTCGCTCTCATGCGAGTATGTCATACTTTATCGTCACATGTTCTGATTTTTCACCCAGTTAAAAAATTAAGCTTTTTTGCTCCTTGGTCGATCTCAGGTGTGTTGTCACACTTTCTAGTTATATGTTCTGATTTCTCACAGTTAAAAAATTAAGCTTTTTTGTTTCTTGGTCGCTCTCATGTATGTCAAACTTTCTCGTCACATATTCCGATTTTTCAGATCCGGTTAAGAAGTTCGGCTTTTCTGTTCCTTGGTCGGTCTCATGTATGTCACACTTTCTCGTCACAAGTTCTGATTTTTCACACCCAGTTAAGAAGTTCGGCTTTTGTGTTCCTTGGTCGGTCTCATGTATGTCACACTTTCTCGTCACATGTTCTGATTTTTCAGACCCGGTTAAGAAGTTCGACGTTTTTGTTCCTTGGTCGGTCTCATGTATGTCACACTTTCTCGTCACATGTTCTGATTTTTCATACCCAGTTAAGAAGTTCGGCTTTTGTGTTCCTTGGTCGGTCTCATGTATGTCACACTTTCTCGTCACATGTTCTGATTTTTCACACCCAGTTAAGAAGTTCGGCTTTTCTGTTCCTTGGTCGGTCTCATGTATGTCACACTTTCTCGTCACATGTTCTGATTTTTCACACCCAGTTAAGAAGTTCGGCTTTTCTGTTCCTTGGTCGGTCTCATGTATGTCACACTTTCTCGTCACATGTTCTGATTTTTCACACCCAGTTAAGAAGTTCGGCTTTTTTGTTCCTTGGTCGGTCTCGTGTATGTCACACTTTCTCGTCACATGTTCTGATTTTTCAGACCCGGTTAAGAAGTTCGACGTTTTTGTTCCTTGGTCGGTCTCATGTATGTGACACTTTCTCGTAACATGTTCTGATTTTTCAGACCCGGTTAAGAAGTTCGACGTTTTTGTTCCTTGGTCGGTCTCATGTATGTCACACTTTCTCGTCACATGTTCTGATTTTTCACACCCAGTTAAGAAGTTCGGCTTTTCTGTTCCTTGGTCGGTCTCATGTATGTCACACTTTCTCGTCACATGTTCTGATTTTTCACACCCAGTTAAGAAGTTCGGCTTTTCTGTTCCTTGGTCGGTCTCATGTATGTCACACTTTCTCGTCACATGTTCTGATTTTTCACACCCAGTTAAGAAGTTCGGCTTTTTTGTTCCTTGGTCGGTCTCATGTATGTCACACTTTCTCGTCACATGTTCTGATTTTTCAGACCCGGTTAAGAAGTTCGGCTTTTTTGTTCCTTGGTTGGTCTCATGTATGTCACACTTTTTCGTCACATGTTCTGATTTTTCAGACCCTGTTAAGAAGTTCGGCTTTTTTGTTCCTTGGTCGGTCTCATGTATGTCGCGCTTTCTCGTCACATGTTCTGATTTTTCACCCAGTTAAAAAATTCAGCTTTTGTTCCTTGGTCGCTCTCATACGAGTATGTCATACTTTATCGTCACATGTTCTGATTTTTCACCCAGTTAAAAAATTCAGCTTTTTTGTTCCTTGGTCGCTCTCATACGAGTATGTCATACTTTATCGTCACATGTTCTGATTTTTCACCCAGTTAAAAAATTAAGCTTTTTTTATTCCTTGTCGGTCTCATGTGTGATGTCACACTTTCTAGTTACATGTTCTGATTTCTCACCCAGTTAAAAAACTTAAGCTTTTTTGTTTCTTGGTCGCTCTCATGTACGTCAAACTTTCTCGTCACATGTTCTAATTTTTCAGACCCGGTTATGAAGTTCGGTTTTTGTTCCTTGGTTGGTCTCATGTATGTCACACTTTCTCGTCACATGTTCTGATTTTTCAGACCCGGTTAAGAAGTTCGGCTTTTTTGTTCCTTGGTCGGTCTTATGTATGTCACACTTTCTCGTCCCAACATCTGATTTTTAAGACCCGGTTAAGAAGTTCAGCTTTTTTGTTCCTTGGTCGCTCTCATGTATGTTACACTTTTTCTCCTCGCATGTTCTGATTTTTCACCCTGTTAAAAAATTCAGCTTTTTTGTTCCTTGGTCGCTCTCATGTAAGTCACACTTTCTCATCACATGTTCTGATTTTTCACCCAGTTAAAAAATTCGGCTTTTTTGTTCCTTGGTCGCTCTCATACGAGTATGTCATACTTTATCGTAACATGTTCTGATATTTCACCCAGTTAAAAAATTCAGCTTTTTTGTTCCTTGGTCGGTCTCATGTATGTCACACTTTCTCGTCACACGTTCTGATTTTTCAGACCCGGTTAAGAAGTTCGGCTTTTTTGTTCCTTGGTCGGTCTCATGTATGTCACACTTTCTCGTCACATGTTCTGAATTTTCAGACCTGGTTAAGAAGTTCAGCTTTTTTGTTCCTTGGTCGCTCTCGTGTATGTCAAACTTTCTCGTCACATGTTCGGATTTTTCACCCAGTTAAAATATTAAGCTTTTTTTGTTCCTTGGTCGCTCTCATGTATGTCTCACTTTCTCGTCACATGTTCTAAGTTTTCACCCAGTTAAAAAATTAAGCTTTTTTTGCTCCTTGGTCGGTCTCATGTGTGTTGTCACACTTTCTATTTATAATTTCTGATTTCTCACAGTTAAAAAATTAAGCTTTTTGTTTCTTGGTCGCTCTCATGTATGTCAAACTTTCTCGTCACATATTCCGATTTTTCAGATCCGGTTAAGAAGTTCGGCTTTTTTGTTCCTTGGTCGGTCTCATGTATGTCACACTTTCTCGTCACATCTTCTGATTTTTCAGACCCGTTTACGAAGTTCAGCTTTTTTGTTCCTTGGTCGGGCTCATGTATGTCGCACTTTCTCGTCACATGTTCTGATTTTTCAGACCTGTTTACGAAGTTCAGCTTTTGTTCCTTGGTCAGTCACGTGTATGTCGCACTTTCTCGTCACATGTTCTGATTTTTCACCCAGTTAAAAAATGCAGCTTTTTTGTTCCTTGGTCGCTCTCATACGAGTATGTCATACTTTATCGTCACATGTTCTGATTTTTCACCCAGTTAAAAAATTCAGCTTTTTGTTCCTTGGTCGCTCTCATGTATGTCAAACTTTCTCGTCACATGTTCTGATTTTTCACCCAGTTAAAATATTAAGCTTTTTTGTTCCTTGGTCGCTCTCATGTATGTCTCACTTTCTCGTCACATGTTCTGAGTTTTCACCCAGTTAAAAAATTAAGCTTTTTTTGCTCCTTGGTCGGTCTCATGTGTGTTGTCACACTTTCTAGTTATATGTTCTGATTTCTCACAGTTAAAAAATTAAGCTTTTTGTTTCTTGGTCGCTCTCATGTATGTCAAACTTTCTCGTCACATATTCCGATTTTTCAGATCCGGTTAAGAATTTCGGCTTTTTTGTTCCTTGGTCGGTCTCGTGTATGTCAAACTTTCTCGTAACATGTTCTGATTTTTCAGACCCGGTTAAGAAGTTCGACTTTTTTGTTCCTTGGTCGCTCTCATACGAGTATGTCAAACTTTATCGTCACATGTTCTGATTTCTCACCCAGTTAAAAAATTAAGCTTTTTTGTTCCTTGGTCGGTCTCATGTATGTCACACTTTCTCGTCACATGTTCTGATTTTTCGCACCCAGTTAAGAAGTTCGGCTTTTCTGTTCCTTGGTCGGTCTCATGTATGTCACACTTTCTCGTCACATGTTCTGATTTTTCACACCCAGTTAAGAAGTTCGGCTTTTTTGTTCCTTGGTCGGTCTCATGTATGTCGCACTTTCTCGTCACATGTTCTGATTTTTCACACCAAGTTAAGAAGTTCGGCTTTTTTGTTCCTTGGTCGGTCTCATGTATGTCACACTTTCTCGTCACATGTTCTGATTTTTCACACCCAGTTAAGAAGTTCTGCTTTTTTGTTCCTTGTTCGGTCTCATGTATGTCACACTTTCTCGTCACAAGTTCTGATTTTTCACACCCAGTTAAGAAGTTCTGCTTTTTTGTTCCTTGTTCGGTCTCATGTATGTCACACTTTCTCGTCACATGTTCTGATTTTTCGCACCCAGTTAAGAAGTTCGGCTTTTCTGTTCCTTGGTCGGTCTCATGTATGTCACACTTTCTCGTCACATGTTCTGATTTTTCACACCCAGTTAAGAAGTTCGGCTTTTTTGTTCCTTGGTCGGTCTCATGTATGTCGCACTTTCTCGTCACATGTTCTGATTTTTCACACCAAGTTAAGAAGTTCGGCTTTTTTGTTCCTTGGTCGGTCTCATGTATGTCACACTTTCTCGTCACATGTTCTGATTTTTCACACCCAGTTAAGAAGTTCTGCTTTTTTGTTCCTTGTTCGGTCTCATGTATGTCACACTTTCTCGTCACATGTTCTGATTTTTCACACCAAGTTAAGAAGTTCGGCTTTTTTGTTCCTTGGTCGGTCTCATGTATGTCACACTTTCTCGTCACATGTTCTGATTTTTCACACCCAGTTAAGAAGTTCTGCTTTTTTGTTCCTTGTTCGGTCTCATGTATGTCACACTTTCTCGTCACAAGTTCTGATTTTTCAGACCCGGTTAAGAAGTTCGGCTTTTTTGTTCCTTGGTTGGTCTCATGTATGTCCCACTTTCTCGTCACATGTTCTGATTTTTCAGACCTGTTTACGAAGTTCAGCTTTTTTGTTCCTTGGTCAGTCTCGTGTATGTCGCACTTTCTCGTCACATGTTCTGATTTTTCACCCAGTTAAAAAATGCAGCTTTTTTTGTTCCTTGGTCGCTCTCATGCGAGTATGTCATACTTTATCGTCACATGTTCTGATTTTTCACCCAGTTAAAAAATTCAGCTTTTTTGTTCCTTGGTCGCTCTCATGTATGTCAAACTTTCTCGTCACATGTTCTGATTTTTCACCCACTTAAAATATTAAGGTTTTTTTGTTCCTTGGTCGCTCTCATGTATGTCTCACTTTCTCGTCACATGTTCTGAGTTTTCACCCAGTTAAAAAATTAAGCTTTTTTGCTCCTTGGTCGATCTCATGTGTGTTGTCACACTTTCTAGTTATATGTTCTGATTTCTCACAGTTAAAAAATTAAGCTTTTTTGTTTCTTGGTCGCTCTCATGTATGTCAAACTTTCTCGTCACATATTCCGATTTTTCAGATCCGGTTAAGAAGTTCGGCTTTTCTGTTCCTTGGTCGGTCTCATGTATGTCACACTTTCTCGTCACAAGTTCTGATTTTTCACACCCAGTTAAGAAGTTCGGCTTTTGTGTTCCTTGGTCGGTCTCATGTATGTCACACTTTCTCGTCACATGTTCTGATTTTTCAGACCCGGTTAAGAAGTTCGACGTTTTTGTTCCTTGGTCGGTCTCATGTATGTCACACTTTCTCGTCACATGTTCTGATTTTTCACACCCAGTTAAGAAGTTCGGCTTTTGTGTTCCTTGGTCGGTCTCATGTATGTCACACTTTCTCGTCACATGTTCTGATTTTTCACACCCAGTTAAGAAGTTCGGCTTTTCTGTTCCTTGGTCGGTGTCATGTATGTCACACTTTCTCGTCACATGTTCTGATTTTTCACACCCAGTTAAGAAGTTCGGCTTTTCTGTTCCTTGGTCGGTCTCATGTATGTCACACTTTCTCGTCACATGTTCTGATTTTTCACACCCAGTTAAGAAGTTCGGCTTTTTTGTTCCTTGGTCGGTCTCGTGTATGTCACACTTTCTCGTCACATGTTCTGATTTTTCAGACCCGGTTAAGAAGTTCGACGTTTTTGTTCCTTGGTCGGTCTCATGTATGTCACACTTTCTCGTCACATGTTCTGATTTTTCACACCCAGTTAAGAAGTTCGGCTTTTCTGTTCCTTGGTCGGTCTCATGTATGTCACACTTTCTCGTCACATGTTCTGATTTTTCACACCCAGTTAAGAAGTTCGGCTTTTCTGTTCCTTGGTCGGTCTCATGTATGTCACACTTTCTCGTCACATGTTCTGATTTTTCACACCCAGTTAAGAAGTTCGGCTTTTTGTTCCTTGGTCGGTCTCATGTATGTCACACTTTCTCGTCACATGTTCTGATTTTTCAGACCCGGTTAAGAAGTTCGGCTTTTTTGTTCCTAGGTTGGTCTCATGTATGTCACACTTTCTCGTCACATGTTCTGATTTTTCAGACCCTGTTAAGAAGTTCGGCTTTTTTGTTCCTTGGTCGGTCTCATGTATGTCGCACTTTCTCGTCACATGTTCTGATTTTTCACCCAGTTAAAAAATTCAGCTTTTTTGTTCCTTGGTCGCTCTCATACGAGTATGTCATACTTTATCGTCACATGTTCTGATTTTTCACCCAGTTAAAAATTCAGCTTTTTTGTTCCTTGGTCGCTCTCATACGAGTATGTCATACTTTATCGTCACATGTTCTGATTTTTCACCCAGTTAAAAAATTAAGCTTTTTTATTCCTTGTCGGTCTCATGTGTGATGTCACACTTTCTAGTTACATGTTCTGATTTCTCACCCAGTTAAAAAACTTAAGCTTTTTTGTTTCTTGGTCGCTCTCATGTACGTCAAACTTTCTCGTCACATGTTCTAATTTTTCAGACCCGGTTATGAAGTTCGGTTTTTGTTCCTTGGTTGGTCTCATGTATGTCACACTTTCTCGTCACATGTTCTGATTTTTCAGACCCGGTTAAGAAGTTCGGCTTTTTTGTTCCTTGGTCGGTCTCATGTATGTCACACTTTCTCGTCCCAACATCTGATTTTTGAGACCCGGTTAAGAAGTTCAGCTTTTTTGTTCCTTGGTCGCTCTCATGTATGTTACACTTTTTCTCCTCGCATGTTCTGATTTTTCACCCTGTTAAAAAATTCAGCTTTTTTGTTCCTTGGTCGCTCTCATGTAAGTCACACTTTCTCATCACATGTTCTGATTTTTCACCCAGTTAAAAAATTCGGCTTTTTTGTTCCTTGGTCGCTCTCATACGAGTATGTCATACTTTATCGTAACATGTTCTGATATTTCACCCAGTTAAAATATTCACCTTTTTTGTTCCTTGGTCGCTCTCGTGTATGTCAAACTTTCTCGTCACATGTTCTGATTTTTCACCCAGTTAAAAAATTAAGCTTTTTTGTTCCTTGGTCGGTCTCATGTGTGTTGTCACACTTTCTAGTTACATGTTCTGATTTCTCACAGTTAAAAAATTAAGCTTTTTTGTTACTTGGTCGCTCTGATGTATGTCAAACTTTCTCGTCACATATTCTCATTTTTCAGACCCGGTTAAGAAGTTCAGCTTTTTTGTTGCTTGGTCGCTCTCATGTATGTCAAACTTTCTCGTGACATGTTCTGATTTTTCACCCTGTTAAAAAATTCAGCTTTTTTGTTCCTTGGTTGCTCTCATGTATGTCACACTTTCTCGTCACATGTTCTGATTTTTCACCCTGTTAAAAAATTCAGCTTTTTTGTTCCTTGGTTGCTCTCATGTATATCACACTTTACACTTTATGGTCACATGTTCTGATTTTTCAGACCCGGTTAAGAAGTTCGCCTTTTTTGTTCCTTGGTTGGTCTCATGTATGTCACACTTTCTCGTCACATCTTCTGATTTTTCAGACCCGTTTACGAAGTTCGCCTTTTTTGTTCCTTGGTCGGTCTCATGTATGTCGCACTTTCTCGTCACATGTTCTGATTTTTCAGACCCGGTTAAGAAGTTCGGCTTTTTTGTTCCTTGGTCGGTCTCATGTATGTCACACTTTCTCGTCACATGTTCTGATTTTTCAGACCTGGTTAAGAAGTTCGGCTTTTTTGTTCCTTGGTCGGTCTCATGTATGTCACACTTTCTCGTCACATGTTCTGATTTTTCAGACCCGGTTAAGTACTTCAGCTTTTTTGTTCCTTTGTCGGTCTTCATGTATGTCGCACTTTCTCGTCACATGTTCTGATTTTTCAGACCAGGTTAAGAAGTTCGGCTTTTTTGTTCCTTGGTCGGTCTCATGTATGTCACACTTTCTCGTCACATGTTCTGATTTTTCAGACCCGGTTAAGAAGTTCGGCTTTTTTGTTCCTTGGTCGGTCTCGTGTATGTCCCACTTTCTTGTCACATGTTCTGATTTTTCAGACCCGGTTAAGAAGTTCGGCTTTTTTGTTCCTTGGTCGGTCTCATGTATGTCACACTTTCTCGTCCCAACATCTGATTTTTGAGACCCGGTTAAGAATTTCAGCTTTTTTGTTCCTTGGTCGCTCTCATGTATGTCACACTTTTTCTCGTCACATGTTCTGATTTTTCACCCAGTTAAAAAATTCAGCTTTTTTGTTCCTTGTTGGTCTCATGTGTGTTGTCACACTTTCTAGTTACATGTTCTGATTTCTCAGTTAAAAAATTAAGCTTTTTTGTTTCTTCTTTTTTGTTTCTTGGTCGCTCTCATGTATGTCAAACTTTCTCGTCACATATTCTGATTCGTCTGACCCGGTTAAGAAGTTCGGCTTTTTTGTTCCTTGGTCGGTCTCGTGTATATCGCACTTTGTCGTCACATGTTCTGATTTTTCACCCAGTTAAAAAATTCAGCTTTTTTGTTCCTGGTTCGCTCTCATGTACGTCACAGTTTCTCTTCACATTTCTGATTTTTCACCCAGTTAAAAAATTAAGCTTTTTTTGTTCCTTGTTGGTATCATGTGTGTTGTCACACTTTCTAGTTACATGTTCTGATTTTTCATCCAGTTAAAAAATTAAGCTTTTTTGTTCCTTGGTCGCTCTCATGTATGTCAAACTTTCTCGTCATATATTCTGATTATTCAGACCTGGTTAAGAAGTTTGGCTTTTTTGTTCCTTGGTCGCTCTCATGTATGTCGCACTTTCTCGTCACGTGTTCTGATTTTTCAGACCCGGTTAAGAAGTTCTGCTGTTTTGTTCCTTGGTCGCTCTCATGTATGTCACACTTTCTCGTCACATGTTCTGAATTTTCACTCTGTTAAAAAATTCAGCTTTTTTGTTCCTTGGTCGCTCTCACGTATGTCACACTTTGTTGTCACATGTTCTGATTTTTCAGACCCGGTTAAGAAGTTCGGCTTTTTTGTTCCTTGGTTGGTCTCATGTATGTCGCACTTTCTCGTCACATGTTCTGATTTTTCAGACCCGGTTAAGAAGTTCGACTTTTTTGTTTCTTGGTCGGTCTCCTGTATGTTACACTTTCTCGTCACATGTTCTGATTTTTCAGACCCGGATAAGAAGTTCGGCTTTTTTGTTCCTTGGTCAGTCTCATGTATGTCACACTTTCTCGTCACATCTTCTGATTTTTCAGACCCGGTTTACGAAGTTCGGCTTTTTTGTTCCTTGGTCGGTCTCATGTATGTCCCACTTTCTCGTCACATATTCTGATTTTTCAGACCCGGTTAAGAAGTTCGGCTTTTGTTCCTTGGTCGGTCTCATGTATGTCACACTTTCTCGTCACATGTTCTGATATTTCAGACCCGGTTAAGAAGTTCGGTTTTTTGTTCCTTGGTCGCTCTCATGTATGTCACACTTTCTCGTCACATTTTCTGATTTTCAGACCCGGTTAAGAAGTTCGGCTTTTTTGTTCCTTGGTCGGTCTCGTGTATGTCACACTTTCTCGTCCCAACATCTGATTTTTGAGACCCGGTTAAGAAGTTCAGCTTTTTTGTTCCTTGGTCGCTCTCATGTATGTCACACTTTTTCTCGTCACATGTTCTGATTTTTCACCCGGTTAAAAAATTCAGCTTTTCTGTTCCTTGGTCGCTCTCATACGAGTATGTCATACTTTATCGTCACATTGTTCTGATTTTTCACCCAGTTAAAAAATTCAGCTTTTTTGTTCCTTGGTCGCTCTCATACGAGTATGTCATACTTTCTCGTCACATGTTTTGATTTTTAAGACCCGGTTAAGAAGTTCGACTTTTTGTTCCTTGGTCGGTCTCCTGTATGTTACACTTTCTCGTCACATTTCTGATTTTACAGACCCGGTTAAGAAGTTCGGCTTTTTTGTTCCTTGGTCGGTCTCATGTATGTCGCACTTTCTCGTCACGTGTTCTGATTTTTCAGACCCGGTTAAGAAGTTCTGCTGTTTTGTTCCTTGGTCGCTCTCATGTATGTCACACTTTCTCGTCACATGTTCTGAATTTTCACCCTGTTAAAAAATTCAGCTTTTTTGTTCCTTGGTCGCTCTCACGTATGTCACACTTTTTCGTCACATGTTCTGATTTCTCACAGTTAAAAAATTAAGCTTTTTTGTTTCTTGGTCGCTCTCATGTATGTCAAACTTTCTCGTCACATATTCTGATTTGTCAGACCCGGTTCAGAAGTTCGGCTTTTTTGTTCCTTGGTCGGTCTCGTGTATATCGCACTTTCTCGTCACATGTTCTGATTTTTCAGACCCGGTTAAGAAGTTCAGCTTTCTTGTTCCTTGGTCGCTCTCATGTATGTCTCACTTTCTCGTCACATGTTCTGATTTTTCATCCAGTTAAAAAATTCAGCTTTTTTGTTCCTGGTTCGCTTCTCGTGTACGTCACACTTTCTCTTCACATATTCTGATTTTTCACCCAGTTAAAAAATTAAGCTTTTTTTGTTCCTTGTTGGTATCATGTGTGTTGTCACACTTTCTAGTTACATATTCTGATTTCTCACCCAGTTAAAAAATTAAGCTTTTTTTGTATCTTGTCGGTCTCATGTGTGTTGTCACACTTTCTAGTTACATGTTCTGATTTTTCACCCATTTAAAAAATTCAGCTTTTTTGTTACTTGGTCGCTCTCGTGTATGTCAAACTTTCTCGTCACATATTCTGATTTTTCAGACCCGGTTAAGAAGTTCGACTTTTTTGTTTCTTGGTCAGTCTCCTGTATGTTACACTTTCTCGTCACATTTCTGATTCTTCAGACCCGGTTAAGAAGTTCGGCTTTTTTGTTCCTTGGTCGGTTTCATGTATGTCAAACTTTCTCGTCACATATTCTGATTTTTCAGACCCGGTTAAGAAGTTTGGCTTTTTTGTTCCTCGGTCGGTCTTCATGTATGTCGCACTTTCTCGTCACATTTCTGATTTTTCAGACCCGGTTAAGAAGTTCGACTTTTTTGTTCCTTGGTCGGTCTCCTGTATGTTACACTTTCTCGTCACATTTCTGATTTTTCAGACCCGGTTAAGAAGTTCGGCTTTTTTGTTCCTTGGTCGGTCTCGTGTATGTCGCACTTTCTCGTCACGTGTTCTGAGTTTTCACCCAGTTAAAAAATTCAGCTTTTTTTGCTCCTTGGTCGTTCTCATGTATGTCACACTTTCTCGTCACATGTTCTGATTTTTCACACAGTTAAAAAATTAAGCTTTTTTGTTCCTTGGTTGGTCTCATGTATGTCAAACTTTCTCGTCACATGTTCTGATTTTTCAGACCCGGTTAAGAAGTATGGCTTTTTTGTTCCTTGGTCGCTCTCATGTATGTCACACTTTCTCGTCACATGTTCTGATTTTTCACCCTGTTAAAAAATTCAGCTTTTTTGTTCCTTGGTTGCTCTCATGTATATCACACTTTACACTTTATGGTCACATGTTCTGATTTTTCAGACCCGGTTAAGAAGTTCGCCTTTTTTGTTCCTTGGTTGGTCTCATGTATGTCACACTTTCTCGTCACATGTTCTGATTTTTCACCCTGTTAAAAAATTCAGCCTTTTTTGTTCCTTGGTTGCTCTCATGTATATCACACTTTCACTTTATGGTCACATGTTCTGATTTTTCAGACCCGGTTAAGAAGTTCGCCTTTTTTGTTCCTTGGTTGGTCTCATGTATGTCACACTTTCTCGTCACATCTTCTGATTTTTCAGACCCGTTCATCGCCTTTTTTGTTCCTTGGTCGGTCTCATGTATGTCGCACTTTCTCGTCACATGTTCTGATTTTTCAGACCCGGTTAAGAAGTTCGGCTTTTTGTTCCTTGGTCGGTCTCATGTATGTCACACTTTCTCGTCACATGTTCTGATTTTTCAGACCTGGTTAAGAAGTTCGGCTTTTTGTTCCTTGGTCGGTCTCATGTATGTCACACTTTCTCGTCACATGTTCTGATTTTTCAGACCCGGTTAAGTACTTCAGCTTTTTTGTTCCTTTGTCGGTCTTCATGTATGTCGCACTTTCTCGTCACGTTCTGATTTTTCAGACCAGGTTAAGAAGTTCGGCTTTTTTGTTCCTTGGTCGGTCTCATGTATGTCACACTTTCTCGTCACATGTTCTGATTTTTCAGACCCGGTTAAGAAGTTCGGCTTTTTTGTTCCTTGGTCGGTCTCGTGTATGTCCCACTTTCTCGTCACATGTTCTGATTTTTCAGACCCGGTTAAGAAGTTCGGCTTTTTTGTTCCTTGGTCGGTCTCATGTATGTCACACTTTCTCGTCCCAACATCTGATTTTTGAGACCCGGTTAAGAATTTCAGCTTTTTGTTCCTTGGTCGCTCTCATGTATGTCACACTTTTTCTCGTCACATGTTCTGATTTTTCACCCAGTTAAAAAATTCAGCTTTTTTTGTTCCTTGTTGGTCTCATGTGTGTTGTCACACTTTCTAGTTACATGTTCTGATTTCTCAGTTAAAAAATTAAGCTTTTTTGTTTCTTCTTTTTTTGTTTCTTGGTCGCTCTCATGTATGTCAAACTTTCTCGTCACATATTCTGATTCGTCTGACCCGGTTAAGAAGTTCGGCTTTTTTGTTCCTTGGTCGGTCTCGTGTATATCGCACTTTGTCGTCACATGTTCTGATTTTTCACCCAGTTAAAAAATTCAGCTTTTTTGTTCCTGGTTCGCTCTGATGTACGTCACAGTTTCTCTTCACATTTCTGATTTTTCACCCAGTTAAAAAATTAAGCTTTTTTTGTTCCTTGTTGGTATCATGTGTGTTGTCACACTTTCTAGTTACATGTTCTGATTTTTCACCCAGTTAAAAAATTAAGCTTTTTTTGTTCCTTGGTCGCTCTCATGTATGTCAAACTTTCTCGTCATATATTCTGATTATTCAGACCTGGTTAAGAAGTTTGGCTTTTTTGTTCCTTGGTCGCTCTCATGTATGTCGCACTTTCTCGTCACGTGTTCTGATTTTTCAGACCCGGTTAAGAAGTTCTGCTGTTTTGTTCCTTGGTCGCTCTCATGTATGTCACACTTTCTCGTCACATGTTCTGAATTTTCACTCTGTTAAAAAATTCAGCTTTTTTGTTCCTTGGTCGCTCTCACGTATGTCACACTTTTTCGTCACATGTTCTGATTTTTCACCCAGTTAAAAAATTCAGCTTTTTTGTTCCTTGGTTGCTCTCATGTATATCACACTTTGTTGTCACATGTTCTGATTTTTCAGACCCGGTTAAGAAGTTCGGCTTTTTTGTTCCTTGGTTGGTCTCATGTATGTCGCACTTTCTCGTCACATGTTCTGATTTTTCAGACCCGGTTAAGAAGTTCGACTTTTTTGTTCCTTGGTCGGTCTCCTGTATGTTACACTTTCTCGTCACATTTCTGATTTTTCAGACCCGGATAAGAAGTTCGGCTTTTTGTTCCTTGGTCAGTCTCATGTATGTCACACTTTCTCGTCACATCTTCTGATTTTTCAGACCCGTTTACGAAGTTCGGCTTTTTTGTTCCTTGGTCGGTCTCATGTATGTCCCACTTTCTCGTCACATATTCTGATTTTTCAGACCCGGTTAAGAAGTTCGGCTTTTTTGTTCCTTGGTCGGTCTCATGTATGTCACACTTTCTCGTCACATGTTCTGATATTTCAGACCCGGTTAAGAAGTTCGGTTTTTTGTTCCTTGGTCGCTCTCATGTATGTCACACTTTCTCGTCACATTTTCTGATTTTCAGACCCGGTTAAGAAGTTCGGCTTTTTTGTTCCTTGGTCGGTCTCGTGTATGTCACACTTTCTCGTCCCAACATCTGATTTTTGAGACCCGGTTAAGAAGTTCAGCTTTTTTGTTCCTTGGTCGCTCTCATGTATGTCACACTTTTTCTCGTCACATGTTCTGATTTTTCACCCGGTTAAAAAATTCAGCTTTTCTGTTCCTTGGTCGCTCTCATACGAGTATGTCATACTTTATCGTCACATTGTTCTGATTTTTCACCCAGTTAAAAAATTCAGCTTTTTTGTTCCTTGGTCGCTCTCATACGAGTATGTCATACTTTCTCGTCACATGTTCTGATTTTTAAGACCCGGTTAAGAAGTTCGACTTTTTTGTTCCTTGGTCGGTCTCCTGTATGTTACACTTTCTCGTCACATGTTCTGATATTTCAGACCCGTTTACGAAGTTCGGCTTTTTTGTTCCTTGGTCGGTCTCATGTATGTCCCACTTTCTCGTCACATATTCTGATTTTTCAGACCCGGTTAAGAAGTTCGGCTTTTTTGTTCCTTGGTCGGTCTCATGTATGTCACACTTTCTCGTCACATGTTCTGATATTTCAGACCCGGTTAAGAAGTTCTGCTGTTTTGTTCCTTGGTCGCTCTCATGTATGTCACACTTTCTCGTCACATGTTCTGAATTTTCACTCTGTTAAAAAATTCAGCTTTTTTGTTCCTTGGTCGCTCTCACGTATGTCACACTTTTTCGTCACATGTTCTGATTTTTCACCCAGTTAAAAAATTCAGCTTTTTTGTTCCTTGGTTGCTCTCATGTATATCACACTTTGTTGTCACATGTTCTGATTTTTCAGACCCGGTTAAGAAGTTCGGCTTTTTTGTTCCTTGGTTGGTCTCATGTATGTCGCACTTTCTCGTCACATGTTCTGATTTTTCAGACCCGGTTAAGAAGTTCGACTTTTTTGTTCCTTGGTCGGTCTCCTGTATGTTACACTTTCTCGTCACATTTCTGATTTTTCAGACCCGGATAAGAAGTTCGGCTTTTTTGTTCCTTGGTCAGTCTCATGTATGTCACACTTAATCGTCACATCTTCTGATTTTTCAGACCCGTTTACGAAGTTCGGCTTTTTGTTCCTTGGTCGGTCTCATGTATGTCCCACTTTCTCGTCACATATTCTGATTTTTCAGACCCGGTTAAGAAGTTCGGCTTTTTTGTTCCTTGGTCGGTCTCATGTATGTCACACTTTCTCGTCACATGTTCTGATATTTCAGACCCGGTTAAGAAGTTCGGTTTTTTGTTCCTTGGTCGCTCTCATGTATGTCACACTTTCTCGTCACATTTTCTGATTTTCAGACCCGGTTAAGAAGTTCGGCTTTTTTGTTCCTTGGTCGGTCTCGTGTATGTCACACTTTCTCGTCCCAACATCTGATTTTTGAGACCCGGTTAAGAAGTTCAGCTTTTTTGTTCCTTGGTCGCTCTCATGTATGTCACACTTTTTCTCGTCACATGTTCTGATTTTTCACCCGGTTAAAAAATTCAGCTTTTCTGTTCCTTGGTCGCTCTCATACGAGTATGTCATACTTTATCGTCACATTGTTCTGATTTTTCACCCAGTTAAAAAATTCAGCTTTTTTGTTCCTTGGTCGCTCTCATACGAGTATGTCATACTTTCTCGTCACATGTTCTGATTTTTAAGACCCGGTTAAGAAGTTCGACTTTTTTGTTCCTTGGTCGGTCTCCTGTATGTTACACTTTCTCGTCACATTTCTGATTTTACAGACCCGGTTAAGAAGTTCGGCTTTTTTGTTCCTTGGTCGGTCTCATGTATGTCGCACTTTCTCGTCACGTGTTCTGATTTTTCAGACCCGGTTAAGAAGTTCTGCTGTTTTGTTCCTTGGTCGCTCTCATGTATGTCACACTTTCTCGTCACATGTTCTGAATTTTCACCCTGTTAAAAAATTCAGCTTTTTTGTTCCTTGGTCGCTCTCACGTATGTCACACTTTTTCGTCACATGTTCTGATTTCTCACAGTTAAAAAATTAAGCTTTTTTGTTTCTTGGTCGCTCTCATGTATGTCAAACTTTCTCGTCACATATTCTGATTTGTCAGACCCGGTTAAGAAGTTCGGCTTTTTTGTTCCTTGGTCGGTCTCGTGTATATCGCACTTTCTCGTCACATGTTCTGATTTTTCAGACCCGGTTAAGAAGTTCAGCTTTCTTGTTCCTTGGTCGCTCTCATGTATGTCTCACTTTCTCGTCACATGTTCTGATTTTTCATCCAGTTAAAAAATTCAGCTTTTTTGTTCCTGGTTCGCTCTCGTGTACGTCACACTTTCTCTTCACATATTCTGATTTTTCACCCAGTTAAAAAATTAAGCTTTTTTTGTTCCTTGTTGGTATCATGTGTGTTGTCACACTTTCTAGTTACATATTCTGATTTCTCACCCAGTTAAAAAATTAAGCTTTTTTTGTATCTTGTCGGTCTCATGTGTGTTGTCACACTTTCTAGTTACATGTTCTGATTTTTCACCCATTTAAAAAATTCAGCTTTTTTGTTACTTGGTCGCTCTCGTGTATGTCAAACTTTCTCGTCACATATTCTGATTTTTCAGACCCGGTTAAGAAGTTTGGCTTTTTTGTTCCTTGGTCGCTCTCATGTATGTCACACTTTCTCGTCACATGTTCTGATTTTTCAGACCCGGTTAAGAAGTTCGACTTTTTTGTTTCTTGGTCAGTCTCCTGTATGTTACACTTTCTCGTCACATTTCTGATTTTTCAGACCCGGTTAAGAAGTTCGGCTTTTTTGTTCCTTGGTCGGTTTCATGTATGTCAAACTTTCTCGTCACATATTCTGATTTTTCAGACCCGGTTAAGAAGTTTGGCTTTTTTGTTCCTCGGTCGGTCTTCATGTATGTCGCACTTTCTCGTCACATTTCTGATTTTTCAGACCCGGTTAAGAAGTTCGACTTTTTGTTCCTTGGTCGGTCTCCTGTATGTTACACTTTCTCGTCACATTTCTGATTTTTCAGACCCGGTTAAGAAGTTCGGCTTTTTTGTTCCTTGGTCGGTCTCGTGTATGTCACACTTTCTCGTCACGTGTTCTGAGTTTTCACCCAGTTAAAAAATTCAGCTTTTTTGCTCCTTGGTCGTTCTCATGTATGTCACACTTTCTCGTCACATGTTCTGATTTTTCACACAGTTAAAAAATTAAGCTTTTTTTGTTCCTTGGTTGGTCTCATGTATGTCAAACTTTCTCGTCACATGTTCTGATTTTTCAGACCCGGTTAAGAAGTATGGCTTTTTTGTTCCTTGGTCGGTCTCATGTATGTCACACTTTCTCGTCACATGTTCTGATTTTTTACCCTGTTAAAAAATTAAGCTTTTTTTGTTCCTTGGTTGGTCTCATGTATGTCACACTTTCTCGTCACATGTTCTGATTTTTTACCCTGGTAAAAAATTAAGCTTTTTTGTTCCTTGGTCGGTCTCATGTATGTCACACTTTCTCGTCACTTGTTCTGATTTTTCACCCAGTTAAAAAATTAAGCTTTTTGTTCCTTGGTCGCTCTCATACGAGCATGTCATACTTTATCGTCACATTCTGATTTTTCACCCAGTTAAAAAATTCAACTTTTTTGTTCCTTAACAGTTGAAGATGTGGACCACAACTGCGAACTTTTAGGAAGATGTACTCATAAAGTTTGTGTCCCGCTACTGTGGGAAGGGACGTAGGCTATATACAGGGCGATTCATAAAGAAGTATACAGTTTCCAGATGCTATAAAACAGTACCAGTTAAAGACACGAACCACAACTGCGAACCGTTAGGTAGATGTACTCGTAAAGTTTGTGTCCCGCTACTGAGGGAAGTGATGTAGGCGATATACAGGGTGATTCATAAAGAAGTATATAGTTTCCAGATGCTGTAAAACAGTACCAGTTGAAGACCCGGACCACAACTACGAACCGTTAGGTAGATGTACTCCTAAAGTTTGTGTCCCGCTACTGAGGGAAGTGATGTAGGCGATATACAGGGTGATTCATAAAGAAGTATATAGTTTCCAGATGCTGTAAAACAGTACCAGTTGAAGACGCGGACCACAACTACGAACCGTTAGGTAGATGTACTCATAAAGTTTGTGTCCCGCTACTGAGGGAAGTGACGTAGGCGATATACAGGGCGATTCATAAAGAAGTATACGGTTTCCAGATGCTGTAAAACAGTACCAGTTGAAGATCTGGACCACAACTGCGAACTTTTAGGAAGATGTACTCATAAAGTTTGTGTCCCGCTACTGAGGGAAGTGATGTAGGCGATATACAGGGTGGTTCATAAAGAAGTATATAGTTTCCAGATGCTGTAAAACAGTACCAGTTGAAGACGCTGACCACAACTACGAACCGTTAGGTAGATGTACTCATAAAGTTTGTGTCCCGCTACTGAGGGAAGTGACGTAGGCGATATACAGGGCGATTCATAAAGAAGTATACAGTTTCCAGATGCTGTAAAACAGTACCAGTTAAAGACATGAACCACAACTGCGAACCGTTAGGTAGATGTACTCATAAAGTTTGTGTCCCGCTACTGAGGGAAGTGATGTAGGCGATATACAGGGTGATTCATAAAGAAGTATATAGTTTCCAGATGCTGTAAAACAGTACCAGTTGAAGACGCGGACCACAACTACGAACCGTTAGGTAGATGTACTCATAAAGTTTGTGTCCCGCTACTGAGGGAAGTGATGTAGGCGATATACAGGGTGATTCATAAAGAAGTATTTAGTTTCCAGATGCTGTAAAACAGTACCAGTTGAAGACGCGGACCACAACTACGAACCGTTAGGTAGATGTACTCATAAAGTTTGTGTCCCGCTACTGAGGGAAGTGACGTAGGCTATATACAGGGTGATTCATAAAGAAGTATACAGTTTCCAGATTCTGTAAAACAGTGCCAGTTAAAGACACGAACCACAACTGCGAACCGTTAGGTAGATGTACTCATAAAGTTTGTGTCCCGCTACTGAGGGAAGTGACGTAGGCGATATACAGGGTGATTCATAAAGAAGTATACGGTTTCCAGATGCTGTAAAACAGTACCAGTTGAAGATGTGGACCACAACTGCGAACGTTTAGGAAGATGTACTCATAAAGTTTGTGTCCCGCTACTGAGGGAAGTGATGTAGGCGATATACAGGGTGATTCATAAAGAAGTATACAGTTTCCAGATTCTGTAAAACAGTACCAGTTAAAGACACGAACCACAACTGCGAACCGTTAGGTAGATGTACTCATAAAGTTTGTGTCCCGCTACTGAGGGAAGGGACGTAGGCGATATACAGGGCGATTCATAAAGAAGTATACAGTTTCCAGATGCTGTAAAACAGTACCTGTTAAAGACACGAACCACAACTGCGAACCGTTAGGTAGATGTACTCATAAAGTTTGTGTCCCGCTACTGAGGGAAGTGATGTAGGCGATATACAGGGTGATTCATAAAGAAGTATATAGTTTCCAGATTCTGTAAAACAGTACCAGTTAAAGACACGAACCACAACTGCGAACCGTTAGGTAGATGTACTCATAAAGTTTGTGTCCCGCTACTGAGGGAAGGGACGTAGGCGATATACAGGGCGATTCATAAAGAAGTATATAGTTTCCAGATGCTGTAAAACAGTACCAGTTAAAGACACGAACCACAACTGCGAACCGTTAGGTAGATGTACTCATAAAGTTTGTGTCCCGCTACTGAGGGAAGTGACGTAGTCTATATACAGGGTGATTCATAAAGAAGTATACAGTTTCCAGATGCTGTAAAACAGTAACAGTTGAAGACACGGACCACAACTGCGAACCGTTAGGTAGATGTACGCATAAAGTTTGTGTCGCTCTACTGAGGGAAGTGACGTAGGTGATAGCACGCGTGTCACGTGACTAATAAGTCAAAATTGCAGCGTCTGCAGTGGAGAAGGCGTTTTGTGTTCTTGAACTGAGCCAAATGGAATCTGTAACTGGCATTTTCGATCACGATTTGGAAAATCACCTCCAACCAGAAAATAAATCAACGATTGGCATAAAAAATTTGAAACTACGGGTTGTTTGAGCAAACTTGAAAGTCCTGGACGCCCGCGTGTATCGGAAGAAGTCGTCGATAGTGTTTGCACCGCCATTCAACGAAGCCTGATCAACGCGGAGGGTGCGTCGTGAAGTGCAAATTTCACAGCCCACTGTCTGGAGAATTTTGTGAAAGAAGCTTAAAAGGATTCCATACAAAGTGCCGATGTTGCAAAACCTCGCTGACCTTGACAAGACAATGGATTGGACGATCCGCGGACTGCAACATGCCAATGGCCACCCAGAAGTCCTGTCCTTGTGACTTTTTCCTGTGGGGGTACATAAAGTACAAGGTATTCGCCCCTCCCCTTCCTGTTGATCCAGCGGAGCTGAAACATCGTATCACAGCCACTATCACTGCACTTGATTCAGATATCTTACCTCGCGTTTGGGCTGAAATGGATTACCGGCTCGATGTGTGTCGTGTGACTAAGGGTGCACACATAGAGCATCTGTGATTGTCTCTAAAAAAACCTTGAAACATTCCCCTAGAATTCTGTCACAGGTAACATAAAATATCTTACATTCTTGTTTTATATTGCGTTGAAACTGTATACTTCTTTATTAATCGACCTGTAATTTAAGTGATCAACGGTAAAATTATTGTACTTACTGAAGATTTGCTGAATTATTGGGAAATGATCAAGTTTTCCCTGCTCTAAATTGTTACAAAACAATTTTAAGTTTAATTTAAAACTGTTGCCTTCATTATATAAAAATAAAATGAATCCAGAATAAAATAAAATAAAAATAATTATTATTGTCCGTAAAAGTTAAATTAGAAAAACAAAGCTAGTGCTTGGGCTACTCGGGGGGCATTCAAAATGTCCTGGCGGGCCAATATTTGGCCATAGCTACACTAGGGCCTATTTCATGGTATTATCTCACTGGTTCTACGTCCTTAAAATATTCAACGGAGGACAGTTGTAGCTCTACGTCGCGTCGTACGTGCGGTACAATTGCTACTGTGACACTTTAATTTTTTTCAGATATAAAATTTTAAGAAATAAAACGAAAGAAATGTGTTACTTTATTTACTTAAAAGCAACTTGTACTATCTATATATTAATTCTATAAGGTTTTTTTCCTTTGAGTCCTATTTTAAGAGAACGACTGAACGTAAAAGATATGGTTGAGGTATCAAAATAAAGGTCTTACCATGTAGATGTGCCAGTCGAAGAGAAAAATGAGATTGGGGCAACGGTTCGGACGTTGTGGGGCTGCAAATTTCCCATGTAAAGTCTAAGAAAGGTCTTACCATGTAGATGTGCCAGTCGAAGAGAAAATGAGATTGGGGCAACGGTTCGGGGATTGTGGGGCGGCAAATTTCCCATGTAAAGTCTAAGAAAGGTCTTACCATGTAGATGTGCCAGTCGAAAAGAAAAATGAGATTGGGGCAACGGTTCGGGGGTTGTGGGGCGGCAAATTTCCCATGTAAAGTCTAAGAAAGGTCTTACCATGTAGATGTGCCAGTCGAAGAGAAAAATGAGATTGCCGCCCCGGTGGCGCAGTGGTCTAAGGCGTTGGCCTATGATCGTTCGTCCGAAGGGGTCAGGGTTCGAATCCCGGTGAGGCATGGATGGCCGCCCCGGTGGCGCAGTGGTCTAAGGCGCTAGCCTATGATCATTCGTCCGTAAGGGGTCCGGGTTCGAATCCCGGTCAGGCATGGATGTTGTGTTTGTCTTACGGCACTGGCTCTCTCCCTTCCCTGGAACCAGTGACCGTAAATTAGGGACGGGCGACTGCTTATAGCCCATTGAGTTGCTCACGGTGGTCGTTAAACCTCCAATCAAAAAAAAAGGCATGGATGTTGTGTTTGTCTTGCGGCACTGGCTCTCTCCCTTCCCTGGAACCAGTGACCCTAAATTAGGGACGGGCGACTGCTTATAGCCCATTGAGTTGCTCACGGTGGTCGTTAAACCTCCAATCAAAAAAATGAGATTGGGGCAACGGTTCGGGCGTTGTGGGGCGGCAAATTTCCCATGTAAAGTCTAAGAAAGGTCTTACCATGTAGATGTGCCAGTCGAAGAGAAAAATGAGATTGGGGCAACGGTTCGGGCGTTGTGGGGCGGCAAATTTCCGATGTAAAGTCTGGGAGAAGCGTGCGGTTGACTCGCGCTGTTGAAGGTTGAAGCATGGAGGGACTGAGGTAGTCCGAAGTCTTTTCTTCTCTGAGCTAACCGTTGCGCAAAGCAACGCTAGGAGGCATTCGTATCAAAGCTCTTCTAATCGTAACAGCGAACACTCTCCAAGACTTGATTTCGTTATGCCGTTGGACTGTGTGATGTATATATACAATATAATATTCATTCGATCCAGTGGCGGCTTTTCAGGTGAAGTAGGGCTCTTCACCTATTTTATTTGAAATAAGATTTTATTTAATAGTTTCGTATAATATATTATTTTTTTGCCTTTATTGAGTGCCAAAATACCCAAAATTTTGATTAGATATCACTTCACAATGCGCGTTCAATACGGAAAACAAGTCCTTATACGCAAAACAGTTCAAGTGAAGAGCTGAAATGGGAATGCTTGGAAGTCTGCAGTTTTCGTCCGAGTTGCCATGGTAACTGTGACGTCACGCTCCCCTATCTGCCGGGCAAGTGAAGTGTTTTATCATGAGACGTCAAGGCTCTGCACCTGGAGTCGTGACCTTACGAAGAGATCGCAGTGGAACGGGACGGATTGCCAAGGGTTCTTTGCAATCCACTAGGGATTTTATTCTTGCGGTGTTTTGGTACATACTTTCTGAAAGAGATGTGTTTTGTGATTGTTTGTTAAAAACTTAATTAGTTACTTTAGTTTCGTGTACAGTTTAATTGATAGTGATACTTTTAGTATGTATCCTGTGAACAACATTGTCTGTAATTTATTGCAAACTCCGTTCAATCGGTGGAAAGTTGAAAATAAGAGAGACATTTTATTTCAAGGACGACCGACGGATTCACTGTCAATTGTCGCCAAGAAATAAATCAAGAAGAGCGGTAAATCTTACAATATTATTTTTAAAAATTGTTGGTTTACGGAATATAAATGACTTTGTAGCCCTTCTGTGTTACAAAAATTATTTTGTTGGCCCTGCTTATATTTTAGTAATAAAATTCGGCGTGGAATAAAAACAATTTTCAGATTTCTTAAATATAAAGCGGTCACTTTACAAACGTGGTGATTCTAGCGAACACCTGAAATGCGAATTAATGCTAAATAATTTTGAAAAGAATCAGAACACCATTGCCGATGCCCTGAGGGAGAATGCTAGGTTTTTGAAAATGCATTTCAACGAAAGCGTTCGTTTAAATAGACTTTTCCTGCAGACAATGATTGACGCAGTACTGTATTTGAGTAAACAAGAACTAGCATTCCGTGAACATGACGAAGGCATTGACTCGATAAATCGTAGAAATTCAAGGAATTGCTTTCACTGTTGATATCAAGAAGTCCTTTAAAATTCAAAATCAATACGAAACGATAAAAAATGTCTTCACAGGTGACTCAAAAACTATTCAAAACGAATTAATTGAATGTATTTCTGAATATATAAACGATCACGTCAAAAATGAAATAAATGAAGTTCAATGCTTTTATATTCAAGTAGATGGGAAGACATAACCAGACTTCCGAGTGCTTTTTAATAATACGATCTGTTGATTCGGAAGGTGTATTGGTTGAGTGATTTTTGGGTTTCCATGGTGTGAGTGAAGACAGAACGTCAGAAGCTTTATACAAAATGCTAGACAAAATTTTGGAACAGTTTGATTATCAACACAAGTCAATAGGACAATGTTACGATGGGGCAAGCGTAATGTCTGGACACTTGATTGGGCTCCAGAAAAAAATGAAGCATAAAGCTTCTCAATCTGTTTTTGTTATTGCTTAGTACATCGTTTGAACCTTGTATTACAGCAGAGTTTTTCCAAAATTTCTAAGTGTCGAATATTTTTTGCAAGCCTCAGTGTAAATCCTTTGTTTTTTTCACCACACAGCGAAGCGATCGCTTCACTGAGTGGTGAAAAAACAATAATACACTCACATCAACAACCGCAGCAAGACGCATGCCAACCATAACAGAAACTCGATGATCCTCCACTTCGAAGTTAGTAAGCGTAATAGTTGAAGGTTGGGATAAATTGAAGGAAGTATTCGAATTTCTCATAAATAGTGACTAATCAGACAAAAAATCAATTCAACTTGCCCAAGGGTTTTTAAATGATATGAACACTTTTGAATTTGCATTTTTGGGAATAGTATTTAATGAAATATTTGGCTCACTGATCTATTATTCGAAATTTTGCAGAAAAAATCACTAGACATATACTGTGTTACTCAAATTAAAAAAGAAACTTATGAAATTTTGAGCCATAAAAGGAACAATGAGGTATTTGAAACACAGTTTGGAAAAGCTAGCAAAATCACAGAAATAAGCAGATCTGAACGGGAATATGCTTCTCTTACACAAGAAACAATTTTAAAAAATTATAAACAATTTTATTTTGAAATTTTGTACCACATTCTTATGGAAATGGATATAATATTTCAAGACAGTAGGAAACGTAAACTTCAATTTCCCTGTCTTGCGGACACAACCAAATTCGACCAATTTAATTCATGCTTTCCCTCTCACGCTTTTGAAAATCTACAACATTTTTACGGAAAAATATTTACTAAACACCAGAGCCTTAAAAATGAACTGAGTCTTGTATATGCTGATGAAAAATTAAGGAATATATCGACTCGTGAACTTTTTCGAGAGCTTCATGGAGATAAAGGCATTTTTACAGAAGTTTATAATTTGGTTTCCCGGATTTTAACAATTGCATCTGCAAGTGTTTCAGTGGAAAGAAGTTTTTCTTGCCTTAAAAGAATACAAACTTACTCAACAAACACTATTTCTCCAGATAAACTTGCTTCTTTGGCAAATATTTCTATTCAGAAAGACATTTTCTTGATGTCACGAAGAAACAGCCATTTTATGACGACATAATCAACAAATTTCCAGCTTTAAAGGGAAGAAATGATCTAATATATAAAAAAATAGGTAAGTTCTCATTACCTGATTTTCATTAAAGACAGTAGATATCTTTTCATATTGCTCTTGTAGCTCTTCACCTATTTTTTTTTGGATTGAAGGTTTAACGACCACCGTGAGCAACTCAATGAGCTATAAGCAGTCGCCCGTCCCTAATTTAGGGTCACTGGTTCCAGGGAAGGGAGAGAGCCAGTGCCGGAAGACAAACACAACATCCATGCCTCACCGGGATTCGAACCCGGACCCCTTACGGACGAATGATCAGAGGCCATCGCTTAGACCACTGCGCCACCGGGGCGGCCACCTATTTTTCCTACCACGAGCCGCCACTGGTTTGTTCACGTAGGTGAAACGTTTCCGATTACGTAAAGATGTAAATAAACATTTCGTTGACCATTGTCAATGACAATATTTAGAATGTCAATATTGAGTTGCGCCATCTATATCTTCATTCTGTAAGGCTTTTTTACTGTGAGACCTATTTTGAGAGAACGGCTGAACGTAAAAATATGGTTGAGGTATCAAAATAAAGATCTTACCATGTAGATGTGCGAATCGAAAAAGAAAACTGAGGTTGGGGCAACCCTTCGGGCGTGGCGGGGCGGCAAAGTTCCCATGTAAAGTCTATGGGAGCAGCGTGCCGCCCTTATCTACAATACATCAGTAGCTCAGTTTCAGACTTGGTGTGTGCATGATGTTCTATGATCAGTCCTAAAGTAAGTAAACACTTTACTTCATACTTAACCTTAACAGAATGTCTCTCCCGCAAAAAATAAATAAATAAAACGTAAGAGCCTTACTGGAAGGCGTGAGCGATCAATGGGTTGCAACTACAGTGGCGTGCAAAAATTAAGGACCAGACGGTTTTTCGAACGTAACGTCGTGCAGAAGTGCTCCACATCGACTTAAATCATACCATAAGATCCCCGAGATGTAAGAATATTGGACAAGTGACCAAAACCGTCTAAACAGGGAATCCAAGAGATACGAAGACACTTTATTGAAAAGGTAGCTTCGAGCACAACTGGACAGAAGACAGAAACGTCCATGTGACAGGCGGCTGCCAAGAAAAATCCAGTCTTTAGTAGGGGATATGATAACCCCTGACTGCGCTGCAGGATTTACGTCGGTCCACGCTAAGGACGAGGTTGTCAAGGAGCTGTTAAGACACCGCGGCCCATTCCTCTTGTAGCGCCAATCGCAGCTGTGGAATCGTTTCTGGCGGTTGGTGACGTGCTGCCAAGCGTCTCCCGAGAAGGTCCCACATGTGTTCGATTGGATTTAGGTTCGGGGACCTTGCGGGCCAATCCATGCGTTGAATATCTTCACTCTCTAACAGCTCTGCGACAGCCACTGTACGATGAGGTGTAGCGTTCTTGTCCATGAAGAGGAACTCACGACCCACAGCACCCTTAAACAGACGCACGTGAGGCAGGAGAAGCTAGATACAATAGCGGACAACAGTGACTGAACCTCCTTGGAAAATGTGGAGGGCCGCCCCGGTGGCGCAGTGGTCTAAGGCATTGGCCTCTGATCATTCGTCCGTAAGGGGTCCGGGTTCGACTCCCGGTCAGGCATGGATGTTGTGTTTGTCTTACGGCACTGGCTCTCACCCTTCCTGGAACCAGTGACCCTAAATTAGGGACGGGCGACTGCTTATAGCCCATTGAGTTGCTCACGGTGGTCGTTAGACCTCCAATCAAAAAAAAAAAAAATGTGGAGGTCAGTACGGCTACCAAGCATGATACCGCCCCAAACGAGAACTCCGCCACCTACAAACCGGTCCCTTTCGATGATTTTGGAGGTATGAATGCGCGTTCCCTGCTCTCTCCAGATGTGTATACGTCCAGAATCGCTCGTCAGACTAAATCGGCTCTCATCCGTAAAGAGAACGCGACGCCATTGCTGATGTGTCCAGTTCTTTTGTTCCTGACACCCCAGAAACCACCGTCTCTGATGAGCAGGCGTTAATGGCACACACCGCACTGGTCGTCGTGCAAATAGACCACCTTTGTGGAACCTCCTGGCCACGGTAAAACGCGATAACGGACGTCCAGTTGTCTGTTGCATGTGCCTTGCGATTTCTCCCGCTGTCTGCCGTCTGTCTCTTCTCGCCTGTAGGACAATATACCGGTCGTCCGCCGCCATGGTTGCTCGTGGACGACCACTGCTAAACTCCCGGACAGCTGTTCCTGTCATTTGAAATGCTCTCCAAGCTCGTGAAATGTCGCTGTGAGCGATCACGAACTCCTCGGCCACACTAGTCGCACTTCGACTTTCTTCCAACTTCCCAATAACGCGACCTCGGGTAAAGTCATCCAGATGTCGTCTACTGGATTACCTGTTGGCCATATCACACGGTGGCAGTAACTCGACGTCGTTCAAACCGGTGTACACCGTGCAATAGCTTTCACCGAATTGCTGAGCGTACACCGCCCGTGTGCTTTATACCCTTCCGACGCCGCCCCGGTGGCTCAGTGGTCTAAGCGATGGCCTCTGATCATTCGTCCGAACAGGGTCCGGGCCGCCCCGGTGGCGCAGTGGTCTAAGGCGCTGGCCTCTGATCATTCGTCCGTGAGGGGTCCGGGTTCGAATCCCGGTGAGGCATGGGTGTTGTGTTTGTCTTACGGCACTGGCTCTCTCCCTTCCCTGGAACCAGTGACCTTAAATTAGGGACGGGCGACTGCTTATAGCCCATTGAGTTGCTCACGGTGGTCGTTAAACCTTCCAATCAAAAAAAAAAAAAAAAAAAAAAACAGGGTCCGGGTTCGAATCCCGGTGAGGCATGGATGTTGTGTTTGTTATACGGCACTGGCTCTCTCCCTTCCCTGGAACCAGTGACCCTAAATTAGGGACGGGCGACTGCTTATAGCCCATTGAGTTGCTCACGGTGGTCGTTAAACCTCCAATCAAAAAAAAAGAACCCTTCCGACACTACGTCATGCTGCATGCTCTACCGTACCGGACCTTAGTCTATCTCCTGAGTGGTCTTTCGGTCCGTTCTGCATACTCGTTCCACTGTTATGCTAATTTCTCCTCTTTGTCCTTAATTTTTGCACACCAGTGTATGTGAGTCGGCAAATTTCATTTAAGTTTCCATCTTGTGATTTAATGACTTTAGCCATGAATGAGAATTGAGCGTGTGAGTGATCATGGAAAAAAAAATATCCTCCAGTTCAATACCGATTATTTTCAGATCGATGCAGTTACCGAATAAAAATTTATATTTAGCCCAGAGTAACCAAATCTCAAGGGAGTGAAATTTAAATAAAAAGTTAGGCGATCATTTTAAATTCATTCAAAACATTGGGGTAGGTACTCGGCGCGCCCCGATACATGTCTGCTGGGTGAAACTCAACGCCCGTCCTCGAATAGCGAGCCTGTGTCTTTTCTACGACTGCGAAGACATAGTTTTTGAAATTCGAGGGACTCCACTTGTTATTCAAATAATTATTGCCTGTACACACACTAGCAGACACTGGATCAGCTCACGGTGGTCGTTAAACTTTCAGTCAAAACAAAAAAACAAAAAACAAAAAACAACCAAGAAAGATGACACCGAATTTTCGGGTGTAATATAAGCACGTCTTTTGAATCCGTTCTGACGCAAATTAAATTTATCAAAGCTATTCAAAGTCAATGGAACCGGTATGGAAAACAATAGATCTGACCAAAGAAAGAAGATTTTCAATCGGGTCTTTAATCCCTCAGATATTGCTGTAAACGGAATCGTGAGCTTACGAACTCTTAGAAACAGAGATATCGACAAAAAAAGAAAGAAAAAAAGAGTCAAATTCTTGATTTCCACAAGAGCTGAAACAAGAAAGTTGACACCGAATTTTCGGGTGTAATAAGCACGTCTTTTGAATCCGTTCTGACGCAAATTAAATTTATCAAAGCTATTCAAAGTCAATGGAACCGGTATGGAAAACAATAGATCTGACCAAAGAAAGATTTTCGATCGGGTCTTTAATCCCTCAGATATTGCTGTAAACGGAATCGTGAGCTTACAAACTCTTAGAAACCGAGATATCGACAAAAAAAGAAAGAAAAAAGAGTCAAATTCTTGATTTCCACAAAAGCTGAAACAAGAAAGTTGACACCGAATTTTCGGATGTAATAAGCACGTCTTTTGAATCCGTTCTGACGCAAATTAAATTTATCAAAGCTATTCAAAGTCAATGGAACCGGTATGGAAAACAATAGATCTGACCAAAGAAAGAAGATTTTCAATCGGGTCTTTAATCCCTCAGATATTGCTGTAAACGGAATCGTGAGCTTACGAAATCTTAGAAACAGAGATATCGACAAAAAAAGAAAGAAAAAAAGAGTCAAATTCTTGATTTCCACAAGAGCTGAAACAAGAAAGATGACACCGAATTTTCGGGTGTAATAAGCACGTCTTTTGAATCCGTTCTGACGCAAATTAAATTTATCAAAGCTATTCGAACTCAATGGAACCGGTATGGAAAACAATAGATCTGACCAAAGAAAGAAGTTTTTCAATCGGGTTTTTAATCCCTCAGATATTGCTGTAAACGGAATCGTGAGCTTACAAACTCTTAGAACCCGAGATATCGACAAAAAAAGAAAGAAAAAAAAGAGTCAAATTCTTGATTTCCACAAGAGCTGAAACAAGAAAGTTGACACCGAATTTTCGGGTGTAATAAGCACGTCTTTTGAATCCGTTCTGACGCAAATTAAATTTATCAAAGCTATTCAAAGTCAATGGAACCGGTATGGAAAACAATAGATCTGACCAAAGAAAGAAGTTTTTCAATCGGGTCTTTAATCCCTCAGATATTGCTGTAAACGGAATCGTGAGCTTACGAACTCTTAGAAACAGAGATATCGACAAAAAAAGAAAGAAAAAAGAGTCAAATTCTTGATTTCCACAAGAGCTGAAACAAGAAAGTTGACACCGAATTTTCGGGTGTAATAAGCACGTCTTTTGAATCCGTTCTGACGCAAATTAAATTTATCAAAGCTATTCGAAGTCAATGGAACCGGTATGGAAAACAATAGATCTGACCAAAGAAAGAAGTTTTTCAATCGGGTCTTTAATCCCTCAGATATTGCTGTAAACGGAATCGTGAGCTTACGAACTCTTAGAAACAGAGATATCGACAAAAAAAGAAAGAAAAAAATAAGTCAAATTCTTGATTTCCACAAAAGCTGAAACAAGAAAGTTGACACCGAATTTTCGGGTGTAATAAGCACGTCTTTTGAATCCGTTCTGACGCAAATTAAATTTATCAAAGCTATTCAAAGTCAATGGAACCGGTATGGAAAACAATAGATCTGAGCAAAGAAAGAAGAATTTCAATCGGGTTTTTAATCCCTCAGATATTGCTGTAAACGGAATCGTGAGCTTACGAACTCTTAGAAACAGAGATATCGACAAAAAAAAGAAAGAAAAAAAGAGTCAAATTCTTGATTTCCACAAGAGCTGAAACAAGAAAGTTGACACCGAATTTTCGGGTGTAATAAGCACGTCTTTTGAATCCGTTCTGACGCAAATTAAATTTATCAAAGCTATTCAAAGTCAATGGAACCGGTATGCAAAACAATAGATCTGACCAAAGAAAGAAGATTTTCAATCGGGTTTTTAATCCCTCAGATATTGCTGTAAACGGAATCGTGAGCTTACGAACTCTTAGAAACAGAGATATCGACAAAAAAGAAACAAAAAAAGAGTCAAATTCTTGATTTCCACAAGAGCTGAAACAAGAAAGTTGACACCGAATTTTCGGATGTAATAAGCACGTCTTTTGAATCCGTTCTGACGCAAATTAAATTTATCAAAGCTATTCAAAGTCAATGGAACCGTTATGGAAAACAATAGATTTGACGAAGGAAAGAAGATTTTCAATCGGGTTTTTAATCCCTCAGATATTGCTGTAAACGGAATCGTGAGCTTACGAACTCTTAGAAACAGAGATATCGACAAAAAAAGAAAGAAAAAAAGAGTCAAATTCTTGATTTCCACAAGAGCTGAAACAAGAAAGTTGACACCGAATTTTCGGGTGTAATAAGCACGTCTTTTGAATCCGTTCTGACGCAAATTAAATTTATCAAAGCTATTCAAAGTCAATGGAACCGGTATGCAAAACAATAGATCTGACCAAAGAAAGAAGATTTTCAATCGGGTTTTTAATCCCTCAGATATTGCTGTACACGGAATCGTGAGCTTACGAACTCTTAGAAACTGAGATATCGACAAAAAAAGAGTCAAATTCTTGATTTCCACAAGAGCTGAAACAAGAAAGTTGACACCGAATTTTCGGGTGTAATAAGCACGTCTTTTGAATCCGTTCTGACCCAAATTAAATTTATCAAAGCTATTCGAAGTCAATGGAACCGGTATGGAAAACAATAGATCTGACCAAAGAAAGAAGTTTTTCAATCGGGTCTTTAATCCCTCAGATACTGCTGTAAACGGAATCGTGAGCTTACGAACTCTTAGAAACAAAGATATCGACAAAAAAAAAAAAGAAAGAAAAAAGAGTCAAATTCTTGATTTCCACAAGAGCTGAAACAAGAAAGTTGACACCGAATTTTCGGGTGTAATAAGCACGTCTTTTGAATCCGTTCTGACGCAAATTAAATTTATCAAAGCTATTCAAAGTCAATGGAACCGGTATGCAAAACAATAGATCTGACCAAAGAAAGAAGATTTTCAATCGGGTTTTTAATCCCTCAGATATTGCTGTAAACGGAATCGTGAGCTTACGAACTCTTAGAAACAGAGATATCGACAAAAAAAGAAACAAAACAAAGAGTCAAATTCTTGATTTCCACAAGAGCTGAAACAAGAAAGTTGACACCGAATTTTCGGATGTAATAAGCACGTCTTTTGAATCCGTTCTGACGCAAATTAAATTTATCAAAGCTATTCAAAGTCAATGGAACCGTTATGGAAAACAATAGATTTGACGAAGGAAAGAAGATTTTCAATCGGGTTTTTAATCCCTCAGATATTGCTGTAAACGGAATCGTGAGCTTACGAACTCTTAGAAACAGAGATATCGACAAAAAAAGAAAGAAAAAAGAGTCAAATTCTTGATTTCCACATGAGCTGAAACAAGAAAGTTGACACCGAATTTTCGGGTGTAATAAGCACGTCTTTTGAATCCGTTCTGACGCAAATTAAATTTATCAAAGCTATTCAAAGTCAATGGAACCGGTATGCAAAACAATAGATCTGACCAAAGAAAGAAGATTTTCAATCGGGTTTTTAATCCCTCAGATATTGCTGTAAACGGAATCGTGAGCTTACGAACTCTTAGAAACAGAGATATCGACAAAAAAAGAAACAAAAAAAGAGTCAAATTCTTGATTTCCACAAGAGCTGAAACAAGAAAGTTGACACCGAATTTTCGGATGTAATAAGCACGTCTTTTGAATCCGTTCTGACGCAAATTAAATTTATCAAAGCTATTCAAAGTCAATGGAACCGTTATGGAAAACAATAGATTTGACGAAGGAAAGAAGATTTTCAATCGGGTTTTTAATCCCTCAGATATTGCTGTAAACGGAATCGTGAGCTTACGAACTCTTAGAAACAGAGATATCGACAAAAAAAGAAAGAAAAAAAGAGTCAAATTCTTGATTTCCACAAGAGCTGAAACAAGAAAGTTGACACCGAATTTTCGGGTGTAATAAGCACGTCTTTTGAATCCGTTCTGACGCAAATTAAATTTATCAAAGCTATTCAAAGTCAATGGAACCGGTATGCAAAACAATAGATCTGACCAAAGAAAGAAGATTTTCAATCGGGTTTTTAATCCCTCAGATATTGCTGTACACGGAATCGTGAGCTTACGAACTCTTAGAAACTGAGATATCGACAAAAAAAAGAGTCAAATTCTTGATTTCCACAAGAGCTGAAACAAGAAAGTTGACACCGAATTTTCGGGTGTAATAAGCACGTCTTTTGAATCCGTTCTGACCCAAATTAAATTTATCAAAGCTATTCGAAGTCAATGGAACCGGTATGGAAAACAATAGATCTGACCAAAGAAAGAAGTTTTTCAATCGGGTCTTTAATCCCTCAGATATTGCTGTAAACGGAATCGTGAGCTTACGAACTCTTAGAAACAAAGATATCGACAAAAAAAAGAAAGAAAAAAAGAGTCAAATTCTTGATTTCCACAAGAGCTGAAACAAGAAAGTTGACACCGAATTTTCGGGTGTAATAAGCACGTCTTTTTGAATCCGTTCTGACGCAAATTAAATTTATCAAAGCTATTCAAAGTCAATGGAACCGGTATGCAAAACAATAGATCTGACCAAAGAAAGAAGATTTTCAATCGGGTTTTTAATCCCTCAGATATTGCTGTAAACGGAATCGTGAGCTTACGAACTCTTAGAAACAGAGATATCGACAAAAAAGAAACAAAACAAAGAGTCAAATTCTTGATTTCCACAAGAGCTGAAACAAGAAAGTTGACACCGAATTTTCGGATGTAATAAGCACGTCTTTTGAATCCGTTCTGACGCAAATTAAATTTATCAAAGCTATTCAAAGTCAATGGAACCGTTATGGAAAACAATAGATTTGACGAAGGAAAGAAGATTTTCAATCGGGTTTTTAATCCCTCAGATATTGCTGTAAACGGAATCGTGAGCTTACGAACTCTTAGAAACAGAGATATCGACAAAAAAAGAAAGAAAAAAGAGTCAAATTCTTGATTTCCACATGAGCTGAAACAAGAAAGTTGACACCGAATTTTCGGGTGTAATAAGCACGTCTTTTGAAGCCGTTCTGACGCAAATTAAATTTATCAAAGCTATTCAAAGTCAATGGAACCGGTATGCAAAACAATAGATCTGACCAAAGAAAGAAGATTTTCAATCGGGTTTTTAATCCCTCAGATATTGCTGTACACGGAATCGTGAGCTTACGAACTCTTAGAAACTGAGATATCGACAAAAAAAGAGTCAAATTCTTGATTTCCACAAGAGCTGAAACAAGAAAGTTGACACCGAATTTTCGGGTGTAATAAGCACGTCTTTTGAATCCGTTCTGACGCAAATTAAATTTATCAAAGCTATTCAAAGTCAATGGAACCGGTATGGAAAACAATAGATTTGACGAAGGAAAGAAGATTTTCAATCGGGTTTTTAATCCCTCAGATATTGCTGTAAACGGAATCGTGAGCTTACGAACTCTTAGAAACAGAGATATCGACAAAAAAAGAAAGAAAAAAAGAGTCAAATTCTTGATTTCCACAAGAGCTGAAACAAGAAAGTTGACACCGAATTTTCGGATGTAATAAGCACGTCTTTTGAATCCGTTCTGACGCAAATTAAATTTATCAAAGCTATTCAAAGTCAATGGAACCGTTATGGAAAACAATAGATTTGACGAAGGAAAGAAGATTTTCAATCGGGTTTTTAATCCCTCAGATATTGCTGTAAACGGAATCGTGAGCTTACGAACTCTTAGAAACAGAGATATCGACAAAAAAAGAAAGAAAAAAAGAGTCAAATTCTTGATTTCCACATGAGCTGAAACAAGAAAGTTGACACCGAATTTTCGGGTGTAATAAGCACGTCTTTTGAAGCCGTTCTGATGCAAATTAAATTTATCAAAGCTATTCAAAGTCAATGGAACCGGTATGCAAAACAATAGATCTGACCAAAGAAAGAAGATTTTCAATCGGGTTTTTAATCCCTCAGATATTTCTGTACACGGAATCGTGAGCTTACGAACTCTTAGAAACTGAGATATCGACAAAAAAAGAGTCAAATTCTTGATTTCCACAAGAGCTGAAACAAGAAAGTTGACACCGAATTTTCGGGTGTAATAAGCACGTCTTTTGAATCCGTTCTGACGCAAATTAAATTTATCAAAGCTATTCAAAGTCAATGGAACCGGTATGGAAAACAATAGATTTGACGAAGGAAAGAAGATTTTCAATCGGGTTTTTAATCCCTCAGATATTGCTGTAAACGGAATCGTGAGCTTACGAACTCTTAGAAACAGAGATATCGACAAAAAAAGAAAGAAAAAAGAGTCAAATTCTTGATTTCCACAAGAGCTGAAACAAGAAAGTTGACACCGAATTTTCGGGTGTAATAAGCACGTCTTTTGAATCCGTTCTGACGCAAATTAAATTTATCAAAGCTATTCAAAGTCAATGGAACCGGTATGCAAAACAATAGATCTGACCAAAGAAAGAAGATTTTCAATCGGGTTTTTAATCCCTCAGATATTGCTGTACACGGAATCGTGAGCTTACGAACTCTTAGAAACAGAGACATCGACAAGAAAAGAAAGAAAAAAAAAAAGAGTCAAATTCTTGATTTCCACAAGAGCTGAAACAAGAAAGTTGACACAGAATTTTCGGGTGTAATATAAGCACGTCTTTTGAATCCGTTCTGACTCAAATTAAATTTATCAAAGCCATTCAAAGTCAATGGAACCGGTATGGAAAACAATAGATCTGACGAAGGAAAGAAGATTTTCAATCGGGTTTTTAATCCCTCAGATATTGCTGTAAACGGAATCGTGAGCTTACGAACTCTTAGAAACAGAGATATCGACAAAAAAAGAAAGAAAAAAAAAAGAGTCAAATTCTTGATTTCCACAAGAGCTGAAACAAGAAAGTTGACACCGAATTTTCGGGTGTAATATATGCACGTCTTTTGATTCCGTTCTGACTCAAATTAAATTTATCAAAGCCATTCAAAGTCAATGGAACCGGTATGGAAAACAATAGATCTGACGAAAGAAAGAAAATTTTCAATCGGGTTTTTAATCCCTCAGATATTGCTGTAAACGGAATCGTGAGCTTACGAACTCTTAGAAACAGTGATATCAACAAAAAAAGAAAGAAAAAAGAGTCAAATTCTTGATTTCCACAAGAGCTGAAACAAGAAAGTTGACACCGAATTTTCGGGTGTAATAAGGACGTCTTTTGAATCCGTTCTGACGCAAATTAAATTTATCAAAGCTATTCAAAGTCAATGGGACCGGTATGGAAAACAATAGATCTGACCAAAGAAAGAAGATTTTCAATCGGGTTTTTAATCCCTCAGATATTGCTGTAAACGGAATCGTGAGCTCTTAGAAACAGAGATATCGACAAAAAAGAAAGAAAAAAAGAGTCAAATTCTTGATTTCCACAAGAGCTGAAACAAGAAAGTTGACACCGAATTTTCGGGTGTAATAAGCACGTCTTTTGAATCCGTTCTGACGCAAATTAAATTTATCAAAGCTATTCAAAGTCAATGGAACCGGTATGGAAAACAATAGATCTGACCAAAGAAAGAAGATTTTCAATCGGGTTTTTAATCCCTCAGATATTGCTGTAAACGGAATCGTGAGCTTACGAACTCTTAGAAACAGAGATATCGACAAAAAAAGAAAGAAAAAAAGAGTCAAATTCTTGATTTCCACAAGAGCTGAAACAAGAAAGTTGACACCGAATTTTCGGGTGTAATATAAGCACGTCTTTTGAATCCGTTCTGACGCAAATTAAATTTATCAAAGCTATTCAAAGTCAATGGAACCGGTATGGAAAACAATAGATCTGACGGAAGAAAGAAGTTTTTCAATCGGGTTTTTAATCCCTCAGATATTGCTGTAAACGGAATCGTGAGCTTACGAACTCTTAGAAACAGAGATATCGACAAAAAAAGAAAGAAAAAAGAGTCAAATTCTTGATTTCCACATGAGCTGAAACAAGAAAGTTGACACCGAATTTTCGGGTGTAATAAGCACGTCTTTTGAAGCCGTTCTGATGCAAATTAAATTTATCAAAGCTATTCAAAGTCAATGGAACCGGTATGCAAAACAATAGATCTGACCAAAGAAAGAAGATTTTCAATCGGGTTTTTAATCCCTCAGATATTTCTGTACACGGAATCGTGAGCTTACGAACTCTTAGAAACTGAGATATCGACAAAAAAAGAGTCAAATTCTTGATTTCCACAAGAGCTGAAACAAGAAAGTTGACACCGAATTTTCGGGTGTAATAAGCACGTCTTTTGAATCCGTTCTGACGCAAATTAAATTTATCAAAGCTATTCAAAGTCAATGGAACCGGTATGGAAAACAATAGATTTGACGAAGGAAAGAAGATTTTCAATCGGGTTTTTAATCCCTCAGATATTGCTGTAAACGGAATCGTGAGCTTACGAACTCTTAGAAACAGAGATATCGACAAAAAAAGAAAGAAAAAAAGAGTCAAATTCTTGATTTCCACAAGAGCTGAAACAAGAAAGTTGACACCGAATTTTCGGGTGTAATAAGCACGTCTTTTGAATCCGTTCTGACGCAAATTAAATTTATCAAAGCTATTCAAAGTCAATGGAACCGGTATGCAAAACAATAGATCTGACCAAAGAAAGAAGATTTTCAATCGGGTTTTTAATCCCTCAGATATTGCTGTACACGGAATCGTGAGCTTACGAACTCTTAGAAACAGAGACATCGACAAGAAAAGAAAGAAAAAAAAAGAGTCAAATTCTTGATTTCCACAAGAGCTGAAACAAGAAAGTTGACACAGAATTTTCGGGTGTAATATAAGCACGTCTTTTGAATCCGTTCTGACTCAAATTAAATTTATCAAAGCCATTCAAAGTCAATGGAACCGGTATGGAAAACAATAGATCTGACGAAGGAAAGAAGATTTTCAATCGGGTTTTTAATCCCTCAGATATTGCTGTAAACGGAATCGTGAGCTTACGAACTCTTAGAAACAGAGATATCGACAAAAAAAGAAAGAAAAAAAAAAAGAGTCAAATTCTTGATTTCCACAAGAGCTGAAACAAGAAAGTTGACACCGAATTTTCGGGTGTAATATATGCACGTCTTTTGATTCCGTTCTGACTCAAATTAAATTTATCAAAGCCATTCAAAGTCAATGGAACCGGTATGGAAAACAATAGATCTGACGAAAGAAAGAAAATTTTCAATCGGGTTTTTAATCCCTCAGATATTGCTGTAAACGGAATCGTGAGCTTACGAACTCTTAGAAACAGTGATATCAACAAAAAAAGAAAGAAAAAAGAGTCAAATTCTTGATTTCCACAAGAGCTGAAACAAGAAAGTTGACACCGAATTTTCGGGTGTAATAAGGACGTCTTTTGAATCCGTTCTGACGCAAATTAAATTTATCAAAGCTATTCAAAGTCAATGGGACCGGTATGGAAAACAATAGATCTGACCAAAGAAAGAAGATTTTCAATCGGGTTTTTAATCCCTCAGATATTGCTGTAAACGGAATCGTGAGCTCTTAGAAACAGAGATATCGACAAAAAAGAAAGAAAAAAAGAGTCAAATTCTTGATTTCCACAAGAGCTGAAACAAGAAAGTTGACACCGAATTTTCGGGTGTAATAAGCACGTCTTTTGAATCCGTTCTGACGCAAATTAAATTTATCAAAGCTATTCAAAGTCAATGGAACCGGTATGGAAAACAATAGATCTGACCAAAGAAAGAAGATTTTCAATCGGGTTTTTAATCCCTCAGATATTGCTGTAAACGGAATCGTGAGCTTACGAACTCTTAGAAACAGAGATATCGACAAAAAAAGAAAGAAAAAAAGAGTCAAATTCTTGATTTCCACAAGAGCTGAAACAAGAAAGTTGACACCGAATTTTCGGGTGTAATATAAGCACGTCTTTTGAATCCGTTCTGACGCAAATTAAATTTATCAAAGCTATTCAAAGTCAATGGAACCGGTATGGAAAACAATAGATCTGACGGAAGAAAGAAGTTTTTCAATCGGGTTTTTAATCCCTCAGATATTGCTGTAAACGGAATCGTGAGCTTACGAACTCTTAGAAACAGAGATATCGACAAAAAAAAGATGTGACTTTACGTCTGCTGGTGGAAAAACCATGCATTATTTTATTAAGAAAGTATTCTCAAAATTGTTTTCCATATGAGCGGTATCGGTCCAAGAAAAACAAAATTTAGTCGAGGTTTCAGGAGCCCTGATTTTGCTACAAATGCATCAGAAGGAGAAATTAACACATATGACCCCTGGTGGCCAAACCATTCTTTACCAAACATTAGAAATTATGTGAAAAATATTTTCCATCAAGTCTTGTATGCGATACAAGTAGAATTTTTCAAATCGGAGTTTTAGGAGCAGAAATAACGCAGAAAACGAAAATTTACCTTTGTGCCCCCTAGCGGAAAGTCTATGATTTACTTGAACATTTGGAATTTATAGGAAAAACATTTCGCATCGGAAACACTATCCAACAGAGAAGGAATTTTTCAAATCAGACAACTAGAAGTAGAGATATTGCCAAAAATAAGATATACATCTACGCCACCTGGCGTAGAAACCATGCATTATTTCAAGAAGAAAATTTTCCTAAAAGGTTTGCCGACATGAGTAGTATCGGTCAACAAAGGACTTTTTTTCAATCGAGATTTTAGAAGCTCATATTTTGCTGCAAATACATCAGAAGCAAAATTAAGACTTACGCCACCTGGTGGCCAAACCATTTTTTACAAAATTATTCCCCTCAGGAGTTGTATGCGGTGCAGAAAGAATTTTTCAAATCGGAGATTAACAAGCAGAGATATAGGGGGAAAGCAATTTACCTTTACGCCCCCTAGCGCAAAGTCTATAAATTACTTGAAAATTTTTAAATTATATGAAAAACATGTCACACTGGAAACACTATCCAACAAAGAAGGAGTTTTTCAAATCGGACTCCTAAAAGTAGAGATATTGACGAAAATAAGATATACATCTACGCTTCCTGGCGGAGGAACTGTGGAATATTTTAAGAAGAAAATATTCCGAAAAGGTTTATCAGCATAAGTGACATCGGTCCAAGAAAGAAGTGTTTCAATCGAGATTTTAGAAGCTCAGATTTTATGGCAAATACATCAGAAGCAAAAATTAACACTTACGCCCCCTGGTGGCCAAAGTATTCTTTACCAAAAATTTTAAATTATATGCAAAAGAGTTTCCATCAGGAGATGTATCCGCTGAAGAAAAAATGTTTCAAATCGGAGCTTTAGAAGAAGAGTTATCGGGAAAAACGTAATTTACTTTTACGCCCCCTAGCGGAAAATCTATGCGTAATTTGAAATAGTAACTATATCTGAAATACTTTTCGGCATAAATGGAATCGAAAGATAAAGGAATTTTTTCAATCGGATGTTTAGAAGCAAATGTGTGGAATAAAACGTATTTTTGAATTCGACATCATCTGCATTTACGCCCTATAGCGGCGACATTGTACATCGTAAAAAAAAAAACGAAATAAAGGATCATCATTCTCATATTTCTAGCTTCCCAATGCAAAAATAATTTTTCAAATCGGACTAATGTCGCAGAGATATCGTGGGTACAGACGGACGGACAAACCGGTAACATAAACACGATCTTTCTTCGCAAAAGACGTGCTAAAAAAGAAGCCAACAACCAAAATTCAACTCATTGAAGGTGTAATGCAAATTTGGAATCAACATAAACATTTACAAAACTTTGTTCACAGAGTGTCAGCAAGATGCAAAGCAGTGATAAAGGCTGGGTAACAAAGTATTAGGTACATTTTGTAATTTTGTTTTATTATACACTGCCGGACAATTGCTAAGGACGGATGGCAATAGCAACGATAGCAACCATAAAATGGAAGGCAGGAAAATGTGGAAATTAGCATAAGTGCGGGATACAGTAAGACGTGTTGGGCGTATGCAAATTTTGGATTGCCCGTGACGTCATAGCGCTGATAAGAGATATAAAGGATTTGACGCGTATTGACCGTTGTTGTTCAAACGCAAAGTTGAAAGGGAAAGAATCAATTGACGAACTTGCAATTTTCAGTATGTCTTCCCGACATCACCTAGATGATTTTACGCGTGGCCGTATTATTGGCGAGATTGAAGAAGGGCGAAAAATAACAGATGTTGCCAGGAGTTCGACGTCAGCCACAGTGTTGTTTCAAGGCTTTGGAAATCATTTCAAACAAATGTAAAGTGTAGAAAACGTCACGGGGAAGGTCGTGTTCACAGTACGACACCTGCAGAAGATCGGTACATAGTGCTATCAACAAAAAGACACCGGCGCAGCACAGCTAGTGAGGTAGCAAATCAGTTTATGGGTGCTACTGGCAAGCGGATCTCCCGAAAAACTGTCGCCAGACGTTTGCATGAAGGAGGACTATACACCCGCCGTCCTGTTGTGTGCATCCCATTGTCCAGACGTCACCGTACCGCCCGTTTGCAATGGTGCCATCAACATCGCAATTGGACTGATAACGACTGGTCTGCTGTCCTCTTCTCAGATGAGAGTAGATACAGTCTATCGTCTGATTGTCGACGACAACTGATCTGGCGTGATAGTGGTACTGCATATTGTCCAGCAAACATACAGGAAAGGGACCGATATCCGACATGTAGTGTCATGGTATGGGCTGGCATCATGATCAATGGCCGTACGTCCCTCTATGTGCTTCCAACTGGGACTATGACTGGCCAACGATACATTAATGATGTTCAGCTACCTCATGTTCGCATGTTCCGTGGTGCTGTCGGTGATAGATTCGTTTTCATGGACGACAACGCAACATGTCATCGAACAGTCGCTGTCCAGGAGTGTCTTGAGAGCGAGGATATTCAACGCCTCGTATATCCAGCACGTTCTCCAGATCTGAATCTCATTGAAAATGTGTGGGATGCTTTGGGGAGGAGTCTTGCTGGTCGCCAATGCCCTCCAATAAACAAGGAAACCCTCATCCGTGCACTGACAGAGGAATGGGATAAATTACCCCAACAGCTGCTTGATCATGTTGTGCAAAGCATGACACGACGTGTGGAATCTTGCATCGCCCTCCATGGTGGCCATATCCCATATTGACATCTTACGCCGGAACGCCTGCGGACGGTAATTGCATTTTTTCTCGTTTACGTATTCTGCACAAAATGGCCTGTTTGTCCCTTGAACACGTTCCAAAGCCTTCTGTATTTCAGAGCACAATAAATTGTCTTTCTTGTTATGTTCTGACATCATTTTATTTCACTTGGCATCCAACCACACTTACTTTTTTATGCGCTATATAGCCGTTTATGATCTGTCCTTATAGCAATTGTCCAGCAGTGTATTTCTGTATTTAAATGTTATTTCATTCCTTATGTATTCCAAAAATGATTTATTGCTGAAAACCTAAGTATTGGTTAAATGATCCTTTTCATAAGAATTTCGGTTTGGTGGTGCTTTTTGTAATGTATCTTAAGAGCAGAAGTAGCTATAGATAAAACTAAGACATTTTTGAAATCTACATTAAATTTCTCATCTTATGACATACAAATGATGAAATAATTATGCAAATTAGTAAAAAAAAAAGTGTTAAACTTAAAAATTCACGGTTTTTGCAGATGAGGCAATACTTTTGCACACCATTGTACGCAGTGGTAATATAGTAACAATCGTGATTAAACCGAGTTTAAAAGAGTCGTGATATTGACTGCTAGGTTGGCATCTCAGAAACGGCAAACTTCCTCGCCTATGCTAATACAGCTACATGGAGGGTGTACAAGGAGTGGTGAAAACAAAAAATGGCAGTCATTGGCATTCCTGCGGCCGCAGCTACGATGGCTAGAATGAATTGCGCTACGCGTAATAGAAGAGAACGAATGCGTCATTCAACCGCTTAGTACAACAGCATGCCAGATAGTTCAAAGAGAAAGCAGCAGACTAAGCTCTGAAAAGTAGCCAAATTTATTCAAAAGTAGCCCAATTTTTATTATTGTTTCTTCAATAAAAAAATTAAGATCCCCTCCTTTGTTCATTACAAATCAGAATTTGTCAGTTTTTTAAAAAGTTTACTTGCAAAATAAAATGGGTAAATGTAGTAAAAATTACCTGTTGTACAGGGGTATTCAAAATTCCCCGAACTCTGAATTCAAATATTTCTAACTACACTGGCGGAAAATGAAAAAAGAACAGCAAGAAGGAGACGTCTGATACCAACGAAATTTATACATAACGGAATACAGAGGATAACGTGATCAAAACATTATGGCAAAATACAGCTGTATTTGCTGGTAAACTGAAAAATAACATTTCCATGTAACATGGTTAGTACGAGGTTGAACCGCCATGAACTGCGTCACACTGTGCGATTCTGGCATGGAGTCTGTCGTACAGATGTTGGATGTAAGTTTGGGGTATTGAGTTCCAAGCATCCTCAACCTGGACGCCTAAATCGGGGATGGTCGTGGCTGGAAAGTGAAAAAAGAACACCAAGAAGGAGACGTCTGATACCAACGAAATTTATACATAACGGAATACAGAGGATAACGTGATCAAAACATTATGGCAAAATACAGCTGTATTTGCTGGTAAACTGAAAAATAACATTTCCATGTAACATGGTTAGTACGAGGTTGAACCGCCATGAACTGCGTCACACTGTGCAATTCTGGCATGGAGTCTGTCGTACAGATGTTGGATGTAAGTTTGGGGTATTGAGTTCCAAGCATCCTCAACCTGGACGCCTCAATCGGGGATGGTCGTGGCTGGAAAGTGAAAAAAGAACACCAAGAAGGAGACGTCTGATACCAACGAAATTTATACATAACGGAATACAGAGGATAACGTGATCAAAACATTATGGCAAAATACAGCTGTATTTGCTGGTAAACTGAAAAATAACATTTCCATGTAACATGGTTAGTACGAGGTTGAACCGCCATGAACTGCGTCACACTGTGCAATTCTGGCATGGAGTCTGTCGTACAGATGTTGGATGTAAGTTTGGGGTATTGAGTTCCAAGCATCCTCAACCTGGACGCCTCAATCGGGGATGGTCGTGGCTGGAAAGTGAAAAAGAACACCAAGAAGGAGACGTCTGATACCAACGAAATTTATACATAACGGAATACAGAGGATAACGTGATCAAAACATTATGGCAAAATACAGCTGTATTTGCTGGTAAACTGAAAAATAACATTTCCATGTAACATGGTTAGTACGAGGTTGAACCGCCATGAACTGCGTCACACTGTGCAATTCTGGCATGGAGTCTGTCGTACAGATGTTGGATGTAAGTTTGGGGTATTGAGTTCCAAGCATCCTCAACCTGGACGCCTCAATCGGGGATGGTCGTGGCTGGAAAGTGAAAAAAGAACACCAAGAAGGAGACGTCTGATACCAACGAAATTTATACATAACGGAATACAGAGGATAACGTGATCAAAACATTATGGCAAAATACAGCTGTATTTGCTGGTAAACTGAAAAATAACATTTCCATGTAACATGGTTAGTACGAGGTTGAACCGCCATGAACTGCGTCACACTGTGCAATTCTGGCATGGAGTCTGTCGTACAGATGTTGGATGTAAGTTTGGGGTATTGAGTTCCAAGCATCCTCTACCTGGACGCCTCAATCGGGGATGGTCGTGGCTGGAAAGTGAAAAAAGAACACCAAGAAGGAGACGTCTGATACCAACGAAATTTATACATAACGGAATACAGAGGATAACGTGATCAAAACATTATGGCAAAATACAGCTGTATTTGCTGGTAAACTGAAAAATAACATTTCCATGTAACATGGTTAGTACGAGGTTGAACCGCCATGAACTGCGTCACACTGTGCAATTCTGGCATGGAGTCTGTCGTACAGATGTTGGATGTAAGTTTGGGGTATTGAGTTCCAAGCATCCTCAACCTGGACGCCTCAATCGGGGATGGTCGTGGCTGGAAAGTGAAAAAAGAACACCAAGAAGGAGACGTCTGATACCAACGAAATTTATACATAACGGAATACAGAGGATAACGTGATCAAAACATTATGGCAAAATACAGCTGTATTTGCTGGTAAACTGAAAAATAACATTTCCATGTAACATGGTTAGTACGAGGTTGAACCGCCATGAACTGCGTCACACTGTGCAATTCTGGCATGGAGTCTGTCGTACAGATGTTGGATGTAAGTTTGGGGTATTGAGTTCCAAGCATCCTCAACCTGGACGCCTCAATCGGGGATGGTCGTGGCTGGAAAGTGAAAAAAGAACACCAAGAAGGAGACGTCTGATACCAACGAAATTTATACATAACGGAATACAGAGGATAACGTGATCAAAACATTATGGCAAAATACAGCTGTATTTGCTGGTAAACTGAAAAATAACATTTCCATGTAACATGGTTAGTACGAGGTTGAACCGCCATGAACTGCGTCACACTGTGCAATTCTGGCATGGAGTCTGTCGTACAGATGTTGGATGTAAGTTTGGGGTATTGAGTTCCAAGCATCCTCAACCTGGACGCCTCAATCGGGGATGGTCGTGGCTGGAAAGTGAAAAAAGAACACCAAGAAGGAGACGTCTGATACCAACGAAATTTATACATAACGGAATACAGAGGATAACGTGATCAAAACATTATGGCAAAATACAGCTGTATTTGCTGGTAAACTGAAAAATAACATTTCCATGTAACATGGTTAGTACGAGGTTGAACCGCCATGAACTGCGTCACACTGTGCAATTCTGGCATGGAGTCTGTCGTACAGATGTTGGATGTAAGTTTGGGGTATTGAGTTCCAAGCATCCTCAACCTGGACGCCTCAATCGGGGATGGTCGTGGCTGGAAAGTGAAAAAAGAACACCAAGAAGGAGACGTCTGATACCAACGAAATTTATACATAACGGAATACAGAGGATAACGTGATCAAAACATTATGGCAAAATACAGCTGTATTTGCTGGTAAACTGAAAAATAACATTTCCATGTAACATGGTTAGTACGAGGTTGAACCGCCATGAACTGCGTCACACTGTGCAATTCTGGCATGGAGTCTGTCGTACAGATGTTGGATGTAAGTTTGGGGTATTGAGTTCCAAGCATCCTCAACCTGGACGCGTAAATAGGGGATGGTCGTGGCTAGAAAGTGAAAAAAGAACACCAAGAAGGAGACGTCTGATACCAACGAAATTTATACATAACGGAATACAGAGGATAACGTGATCAAAACATTATGGCAAAATACAGCTGTATTTGCTGGTAAACTGAAAAATAACATATCCATGTAACATGGTTAGTACGAGGTTGAACCGCCATGAACTGCGTCACACTGTGCAATTCTGGCATGGAGTCTGTCGTACAGATGTTGGATGTAAGTTTGGGGTATTGAGTTCCAAGCATCCTCAACCTGGACGCCTAAATCGGGGATGGTCGTGGCTGGAAAGTGAAAAAAGAACACCAAGAAGGAGACGTCTGATACCAACGAAATTTATACATAACGGAATACAGAGGATAACGTGATCAAAACATTATGGCAAAATACAGCTGTATTTGCTGGTAAACTGAAAAATAACATTTCCATGTAACATGGTTAGTACGAGGTTGAACCGCCATGAACTGCGTCACACTGTGCAATTCTGGCATGGAGTCTGTCGTACAGATGTTGGATGTAAGTTTGGGGTATTGAGTTCCAAGCATCCTCAACCTATACGCCTAAATCGGGGATGGTCGTGGCTGGAAAGTGAAAAAAGAACACCAAGAAGGAGACGTCTGATACCAACGAAATTTATACATAACGGAATACAGAGGATAACGTGATCAAAACATTATGGCAAAATACAGCTGTATTTGCTGGTAAACTGAAAAATAACATTTCCATGTAACATGGTTAGTACGAGGTTGAACCGCCATGAACTGCGTCACACTGTGCAATTCTGGCATGGAGTCTGTCGTACAGATGTTGGATGTAAGTTTGGGGTATTGAGTTCCAAGCATCCTCAACCTGGACGCGTAAATAGGGGATGGTCGTGGCTAGAAAGTGAAAAAAGAACACCAAGAAGGAGACGTCTGATACCAACGAAATTTATACATAACGGAATACAGAGGATAACGTGATCAAAACATTATGGCAAAATACAGCTGTATTTGCTGGTAAACTGAAAAATAACATATCCATGTAACATGGTTAGTACGAGGTTGAACCGCCATGAACTGCGTCACACTGTGCAATTCTGGCATGGAGTCTGTCGTACAGATGTTGGATGTAAGTTTGGGGTATTGAGTTCCAAGCATCCTCAACCTGGACGCGTAAATAGGGGATGGTCGTGGCTAGAAAGTGAAAAAAGAACACCAAGAAGGAGACGTCTGATACCAACGAAATTTATACATAACGGAATACAGAGGATAACGTGATCAAAACATTATGGCAAAATACAGCTGTATTTGCTGGTAAACTGAAAAATAACATATCCATGTAACATGGTTAGTACGAGGTTGAACCGCCATGAACTGCGTCACACTGTGCAATTCTGGCATGGAGTCTGTCGTACAGATGTTGGATGTAAGTTTGGGGTATTGAGTTCCAAGCATCCTCAACCTGGACGCCTCAATCGGGGATGGTCGTGGCTGGAAAGTGAAAAAAGAACACCAAGAAGGAGACGTCTGATACCAACGAAATTTATACATAACGGAATACAGAGGATAACGTGATCAAAACATAATGACAAAATACAGCTGTATTTGCTGGTAAACTGAAAAATAACATTTCCATGTAACATGGTTAGTACGAGGTTGAACCGCCATGAACTGCGTCACACTGTGCAATTCTGGCATGGAGTCTGTCGTACAGATGTTGGATGGAAGTTTGGGGTATTGAGTTCCAAGCATCCTCAACCTGGACGCCTCAATCGGGGATGGTCGTGGCTGGAAAGTGAAAAAAGAACACCAAGTAGGAGACGTCTGATACCAACGAAATTTATACATAACGGAATACAGAGGATAACGTGATCAAAACATTATGGCAAAATACAGCTGTATTTGCTGGTAAACTGAAAAATAACATTTCCATGTAACATGGTTAGTACGAGGTTGAACCGCCATGAACTGCGTCACACTGTGCAATTCTGGCATGGAGTCTGTCGTACAGATGTTGGATGTAAGTTTGGGGTATTGAGTTCCAAGCATCCTCAACCTGGACGCCTCAATCGGGGATGGTCGTGGCTGGCCGTGGAGACCGGATAAGTCGTTGTCCCATAAAAATCCCAAATGCCGCCCCGGTGGCGCGGTGGTCTAAGCGATGGCCTCTGATCATTCGTCCGAATGGGGTCCGGGTTCGAATCCCGGTGAGGCATGGATGTTGTGTTTGTCTTACGGCACTGGCTCTCTCCCTTCCCTGGAACCAGTGACCCTAAATTAGGGACGGGCGACTGCTTATAGCCCAGTGAGTTGCTCACGGTGGTCGTTAAATCTTAAATCAAAAAAAAAAAAAAAAAGAAAAATAAATAAAATCCCACATGTGCTCAATGGGGGACAAATCTGGTGGCCATGGAAGTTGTCTCACACCCAGAAGTGCATGTTGCGTTGCACGTGCCGTGTGTGGGCGTGCGTTATCTTGCTGGAAAACACCACGATGAACCGACCTTACAAATGGCACAACAACGGGCTGAATGATGTTGTTGATGTAGGAGGTGCTGTTTAACGTACCCGGTACAAACACTAGTTGTGTACGGGAGTGATAGCTGATCGCTTCCCACACCAGACCAGGTGTAGGCCCTGTGTGTCGCTGGCGGATGCAAGAAGGGTGGAGATGCTCCCCTGTACGTCTGCGAACACGAATACGGCCATCGGAGGCTCCCAAGCAGAATATGCTTTCATCGCTGAACACGACAGATCGCCATTGCGTTCTCCAGTGCAGACGTTGGCGGCACCACTGCAGCCGTTCCTGACGGTGGGCTGGAGTCAGAGGTACACATGCCAGAGGCACACGTGCACGTAGTCCTGCATCCAGTAAACGATTGCGGATTGTTCGCACAGTCACCTCAGGTGCAACGGCAGCTCTGATTTTCGTCGCAGTGGATGTTCTGCTTGACAACGCCGCTCTTCTTATGCGTCGATCGGTCCGCTCATCAGTCCGTCTGTGACTCCCGGTTCCACGTCTTCTCGTGTTGGAATGTTCCTCGGACCATCTACGCCACCGTCGTACCACCACCGATACTTCCCGTCCAATTCGCTCCGCAATACGACGATACGACCACCCGGCCTCGCGGAGTCCGACTAGACGACCTCGCTCAAAGTCCGATAACTGCTGAAATCGTACACGTCTTCCATGTCCAGGCATTGCAGCTTCTTCAGGGTCTTTGCACGTGTCCGTACGGCGACGACTGATTACATTCACTTCGCCGTACTCCTTAAATACCACCGACGATAATTTGCATATTATGCCGTGCTGTGGCGTAAGCGCTCACCGGTTGGTCCCGAAATTAACATCACAAATACGTAAGCTCGACCCCATTAACATATGCAAATTTCATGATCGTCCGCCAATTCCTTCTTGGTGTTCTTTTTCACTTTTTCACTTTCCGCCAGTGTAGATCAAACCGAGCAGAATATTAACGCAAAAACTACTATTCGTTGCCTTCTACGGAAAATCAGATTCACAGAATCGTCTTCTGACGTATCAACGGCATGATGTTGTTATGAACTAAAAAATGCCACAGAAAGGAATCCATATACACACAGAAATAAATTTTCTGACACAGACCAAGTCCCCTGAAAATATCTTAACTTTTTTATGTGCGCAATTTGTTTTATATTTGTCTGTGACTGAGAGAGTAAGTACCCAGAAACAAATGGCGCCATTTTAAATACATGATTGGTTTTCATGTTCTTATCACATAAAAAAAAAACTGTAAATATACAACTCATAGCAAACAAACGCAGCAAAATTCCACAATGTAAGACACTCCTACACTTAAGTTTCCACAAAACTACAATGCATTAATTTGTTATATTCATGGTAAATACACTCCCCGCGCCCCCGCAAAAAAAGTGGCGTATTTGAAATCCTCATTATACACTGCTGGCCACCCAAAATGCAACACCAAGAAGGAAGCATCTGATTGGCCTGAAATTCGCAGCATGCGTTGCCTGCGATAGGACATGCAAACGATTAGCATTGCAGGGCATATGCAAATCATGTGCGCCCGGCATGCCACCGAAAAGTACTATAAGGAGGGTGCACAGAAGGTGGGATGTAAGTAGTGGAAGTGTGTTGTGCTGCCGGACCTGTGCGTGGGAAGCTTCCTGATGCCTCGCCGCAGAATACGGCAGTCATTCCAGCACGTTTCGGAGTTCGACAGAGGACGAATAGTGGCTTATCGCGACAGCGGTTTATCGTACCGAGTCATCGGCGACCGTGTGGGACGACATCCAGCCACAGTGAGGCGAGTATGGATTCGGTTGGTGCAGGAGAGACGGACTGACCGACGTGAGCGATTGCCGCAGCCGCGGCACACCACCGAACGAGAGGAACGGCATGTTGTGCGGCGGGCATTGACGGCTCGCACCGCCACATCACGAACGTTAGCGCAGGAATTAGGGTGTGTTGCGCAACAACCTCTGTGTCAGCAGGTACCGTTCGACGTCGTCTGCAGGAGCGGGGTCTTGTCGCACGGCGCCCATTGCTCCAATTACCATTGACGTTACACCACCGGTGAGTGCGGCGGCAGTGGGCCGTTGAACGCCGCAGCTGAACAACAGAATGGCACGACATTGCCTTCTCCGACGAATCCCGCTTCTGCCTGCAACACCACGATGGTCGGATCCGCGTGTAGCGGCACCGCGGCGAGAGACTGTATGACACCTGCATTATGCATCGCCATACCGGTCCATCGCCTATCGTTATGGTTTGGGGCGCAATTGGATATGACACCCGCACCCCTCTGGTACGCATCGCCGGTACACTCAACAGCCACCACTGCATCTCCGACGTTTTGGAGCCTGTAGTCCTCCCTTACCTACAGGACCTGCTGGCGGCCACGTTTCAACAGGACAATGCACGCCCGCACGTGGCACGCATCGTGAAACAATTCTTCACGGCCCACCAGGTGTCACTGCTGCCGTGGCCCGCCTGTTCTCCCGATATGTCGCCCATCGAACACGTCAGGTCGCTGATCGGCAACCGAGTGGCCCGGCAAGCACCACCCGTGATGAACTGTGGCAACGTGTGGAAGCAGCCTGGACCGACATACCCCAAGCACACATCCAAAGCCTCTTTCGTTCGATGCCGCGGCGGGTAGCTGCCGTTATTGCCAGCCATGGGGGCCACACGAACTATTGATGTCTGCGTGTTCCGCAAGTCGCACGGGCCTTTAAGCTCAACCGTTTCATCTTTGTATCTGTTGTTATGTGCCCAGTAAATCTGGCTTTGCTATCTCGTGTCCTTCTTGGTGTTGCATTTTGGGTGGCCAGCAGTGTATTTCATTTGCATCGCTCACAATTTGCCTTTAAAAAAAATCTCATTGACCTTTGGATATTACCAATTTATTTGATTTTTGTTTAATATTTTTGGATTTGAAATTAGAAGTGAATGTTTTGGACCAATATTTGAATCTAATTTCTAAATAGTTCATTGGCACAGATTTAATTAAATGAATTGTATGATTGTTGCATGGGTGATTCTGATCTATTGCAAGAGTTTAAAGGTCCATGAAGATTTTTTTCCCAATGAAAAACCCCAAAACTTAAGTTGTAAGCCACAACATCGTGAGCATAAGTTTAATTTTTCCACTTGACTCTCTTAAAAAGTAGATTTTGAAAACTTTTTCACAGTGGCGACAGATTCGCATAACAACACTTGGAGGAAATGTTATCCCCCCCCTTTATTCTTTATGTTTATCAATAAATTAGTCTTGAAGATTTTATTGGTACTTCCTGCTCTAATGTTCTTCAGATGAATAAAATGATACAAATTAGTACGTAAATGTTTGAGAAGAGCATCGTTTTGCACTTTCTTCCGACTGGTATTTGTCATCTTCTTGTAGGACCTCCGTCCACAGTGAGTAGAGTTTAGGTCCCAGCCACCTACAGCGAGATCGCCTTTTGGGCAGGACACAGAAACGGAAGGAATGAGAGCAAGTCTAGCGACTTTGACAGAACAGTTTGTAGTGAGAGTAGATGGCGCCACCGTCTTCTTGTAGGGCTTCCGTCCACAGTGAGTAGAGTTTAGGTCCCAGCCACCTACAGCGATATCGCCTTTTGGGCAGGGCACAGAAACGAAAGGAATGAGAGCAAGTCTAGCGACTTTGACAGAACAGTTTGTAGTGAGAGTAGATGGCGCCACAGTCTTCTTGTAGGACTTCCGTCTACAGTTAGTAGAGTTTAGGTCCCAGCCACCTACAGCGAGATCGCCTTTTGGGCAGGACACAGAAACGAAAGGAATGAGAGCAAGTCTAGCGACTTTGACAGAACAGTTTGTAGTGAGAGTAGATGGCGCCACCGTCTTCTTGTAGGACTTCCGTCCACAGTGAGTAGAGTTTAGGTCCCAGCCACCTACAGCGAGATCGCCTTTTGGGCAGGACACAGAAACGAAAGGAATGAGAGCAAGTCTAGCGACTTTGACAGAACAGTTTGTAGTGAGAGTAGATGGCGCCACCGTCTTCTTGTAGGGCTTCCGTCCACAGTGAGTAGAGTTTAGGTCCCAGCCACCTACAGCGAGATCGCCTTTTGGGCAGGGCACAGAAACGAAAGGAATGAGAGCAAGTCTAGCGATTTTGACAGAACAGTTTGTAGTGAGAGTAGATGGCGCCACAGTCTTCTTGTAGGACTTCCGTCTACAGTGAGTAGAGTTTAGGTCCCAGCCACCTACAGCGAGATCGCCTTTTGGGCAGGACACAGAAACGAAAGGAATGAGAGCAAGTCTAGCGACTTTGACAGAACAGTTTGTAGTGAGAGTAGATGGCGCCACCGTCTTCTTGTAGGACTTCCGTCCACAGTTAGTAGAGTTTAGGTCCCAGCCACCTACAGCGAGATCGCCTTTTGGGCAGGACACAGAAACGGAAGGAATGAGAGCAAGTCTGGCGACTTTGGCAGAACAGTTTGTAGTGAGATTAGAGTACAGTAGATGGCGCCACCGTCTTCTTGTAGGACTTCCGTCCACAGTGAGTAGAGTTTAGGTCCCAGCCACCTACAGCGAGATCGCCTTTTGGGCAGGACACAGAAACGGAAGGAATGAGAGCAAGTCTAGTGACTTTGACAGAACAGTTTGTAGTGAGATTAGAGTACAGTAGATGGCGCCACCGTCTTCTTGTAGGACTTCCGTCCACAGTGAGTAGAGTTTAGGTCCCAGCCACGTACAGCGAGATCGCCTTTTGGGCAGGACACAGAAACGGAAGGAATGAGAGCAAGTCTGGCGACTTTGGCAGAACAGTTTGTAGTGAGATTAGAGTACAGTAGATGGCGCCACCGTCTTCTTGTAGGACTTCCGTCCACAGTGAGTAGAGTTTAGGTCCCAGCCACCTACAGCGAGATCGCCTTTTGGGCAGGACACAGAAACGGAAGGAATGAGAGCAAGTCTAGTGACTTTGACAGAACAGTTTGTAGTGAGATTAGAGTACAGTAGATGGCGCCACCGTCTTCTTGTAAGACTTCCGTCCACAGTGAGTAGAGTTTAGGTCCCAGCCACGTACAGCGAGATCGCCTTTTGGGCAGGACACAGAAACGGAAGGAATGAGAGCAAGTCTAGCGACGTTGGTAGAACAGTTTGTAGTGAGATTAGAGTACAGTAGATGGCGCCACCGTCTTCTTGTAGGACTTCCGTCCACAGTGAGTAGAGTTTAGGTCCCAGCCACCTACAGCGAGATCGCCTTTTGGGCAGGACACAGAAACGGAAGGAATGAGAGCAAGTCTAGCGACTTTAACAGAACAGTTTGTAGTGAGATTAGAGTACAGTAGATGGCGTAACCGTCTTCTTGTAGGACTTCCGTCCACAGTGAGTAGAGTTTAGGTCCCAGCCACGTACAGCGAGATCGCCTTTTGGGCGGGACACAGAAACGGAAGGAATGAGAGCAAGTCTAGCGACGTTGGTAGAACAGTTTGTAGTGAGATTAGAGTATAGTAGATGGCGCCACCGTCTTCTTGTAGGACTTCCGTCCACAGTGAGTAGAGTTTAGGTCCCAGCCACCTACAGCGAGATTGCCTTTTGGGCAGGACACAGAAACGGAAGGAATGAGAGCAAGTCTAGCGACTTTGACAGAACAGTTTGTAGTGAGATTAGAGTACAGCAGATGGCGCCACCGTCTTCTTGTAGGACTTCCGTCCACAGTGAGTAGAGTTTAGGTCCCAGCCACCTTAAGCGACCCCCGGAGGGTCGCTTAAGTTTTCCAAGGACTGATAAGCACATACATAGTATAGTCATCTGTACAATAAGTACCCGGTTTCTTACAGTAACACACTATACACTGCTGGACAATTACTAAGGACGGATCATAAACGGCTATATAGCGCATAAAAAAGTAAGTGTGGTTGGATGCCAAGTGAAATAAAACAATGTCAGAATGCCAGGACATTACAAGAAAGACAATTTATTGTGCTCTGAAATCCAGAAGGCTTTGGAACGTGTTCAAGGGACAAACAGGCCATTTTGTGCAGAATACGTAAACGTGAAAAAATGCAATTACCGTCCGCAGGCGTTCCGGCGTAAGATGTCAATACGGGATATGGCCACCATGGAGGGCGATGCAAGATTCCACACGTCGTGTCATGCTTTGCACAACATTATCAAGCAGCTGTTGGGGTAATTTATCCCATTCCTCTGTCAGTGCACGGATGAGGGTGTCCTTGTTTATTGGAGGGCATTGGCGAACAGCAAGTCTCCTCCCAAGCATCCCACAGATTTTCAATGGGATTCAGATCTGGAGAACGTGCTGGCCATACGAGGCGTTGAATATCCTTGCTCTCAAGACACTACTGGACAGCGACTGTTCGATGACATGGTGCGTTGTCGTCCATGAAAATGAATCTATCACCGACAGCACCACGGAACATGCGAACATGAGGTTGCAGAACATCATTAATGTATCGTTGGCCAGTCATAGTCCCAGTTGGAAGCACATAGAGGGACGTACGGCCATTGATCATGATGCCAGCCCGTACCATGACACTACATGTCGGATATCGGTCCCCTTCCTGTATGTTTGCTGGACAATATGCAGTACCACTATCACGCCAGATCAGTTGTCGTCGACAATCAGACGATAGACTGTATCTACTCTGATCTGAGAAGAGGACAGCAGACCAGTCGTTATCAGTCCAATTGCGATGTTGATGGCAGCATTGCAAACGGGCGGTACGGTGACGTCTGGACAATGGGATGCACACAACAGGACGGCGGGCGTATAGTCTTCCTTCATGCAAACATCTGGCGACAGTTTTTCGGGAGATCCGCTTGCCAGTAGCAGCCATAAACTGATTTGCAACATCACTAGCTGTGCTGCGCCGGTGTCTTTTTGTTGATAGCACTATGTACCGATCTTCTGCAGGTGTCGTACTGCGAACACGACCTCCCCCGTGACGTTTGCTACACTCTCCATTTGTTTGAAATGATTTCCAAAGCCGTGAAACAACACTGTGGCTGACGTCGAACTCCCTGGCAACATCTGTTATTTTTCGCCCTTCTTCAATCTTGCCAATAATACGGCCATGCGTCAAATCATCTAGGTGATGTCGGGAAGACATACTGAAAATTGCAAGTTCGTCAATTGATTCTTTCCCTTTCAACTTTGCGTTTGAACAACAACGGTCAATACGCGTCAAATCCTTTATATCTCTTATCAGCGCTATGACGTCACGAACAAGTTCGGCAATCCAAAATTTGCATACGCACAACACGTCTTACTGTATCCCGCACTTATGCTAATTTCCACATTTTCCTGCTTTCCATTTTATGGTTGCTATCGTTGCTATTGCCATCCGTCCTTAGCAATTGTCCGGCAGTGTATAATAAGTAGCTGGTGCACCAAATAGGGGAAAGGAGAAAATATGCTGTTCAACAATAAACAAAATCCATGAGGTATGCTATCCAAAATATCCGATATTGCTACGGAGCTTCAAAGTTCGACAGACCCTTGAAATTTTAAAGTTAATCAAACCTCAAGTATTTCCACGAATCGCTGCTATTACCGGTAATTTCTCGTCATACAGATACGGAAGAAGTGAGAACGGAGAATTTCTGTTAATATACGAAAGGTTTCTGAAAATTCAGAATTTTCCGTTAACACATCTCTAAAACGGTAATTTACCGTCAATATAAGAGAGAAACTGCGGAAAGGTTTCTGAAAAGTCAGAATTTTCCGTTAACACATCTCGAAAACGGTAATTTACCGTCAATATAAGAAAGAAAGTGCAGAAGGGTTTCTGAAAATTCAGAATGTTCCGTTAACACATCCCTAAAACGGTAATTTACCGTCAGTATAAGAGAGAAACTGGGGAAAGGTTTCTGAAAATTCAGAATTTTCCGTTAACACAGCTCTAAAACAGTAATTTACCGTCAATGTAAGAAAGAAACTGCGGAAAGGTTTCTGAAAATTCAGAATTTTCCGTTAACACAGCTCTAAAACAGTAATTTACCGTCAATATAAGAAAGAAACTGGGGAAAGGTTTCTGAAAATTCAGAATTTTCCGTTAACACAGCTCTAAAACAGTAATTTACCGTCAATAAAAAGAATAAAACTGCGGAAATGTTTCTGAAAATTCAGAATTTTCCCGTAGTACGAAAAGTCCGTTAAATTCAGGTTTTTTTTCCCGTCATTTCACGGAAAAGGTTGTATTAGAAACATGATTCGTTAATTCACGAAAAAAATGACGGAAACTTGTCGCTGAATTTCAGAATTTTTTTACAGTGTACCGAATCGATTGGAGTGTTGATATTATCGATTTAACTACACATCCAATTTAAGAATTAAATTCAACAATGCTCGCGTCTTTTGAATTCTTTTCAACACGAATAAGGTATTTCAAAGTCCGCATCCCGGTGGCGCAGTGGTTTAAGCGATGGCCTCTGATCATTCGTCCGAACGGGGTCCGGGTTCGAATCCCGGTGAGGCATGGATGTTGTGTTAGTCTTACGGCACTGGCTCTCTCCCTTCCCTGGAACCAGTGACCCTAAATTAGGGACGGGCGACTGCTTATAGCCCATTGCGTTGCTCACGGTGGTCGTTAAACCTCGAATCAAAAAAAAAAAAAAAAAAAAAGATTGGTCCGGGTTCGAATCCCATGAGACATTGATGTTGCGTTCTTCTTAAGGCGCTGGCTCTTTCCCTTCCCTGGAACAAGTGACCCTAAATTAGGAACGGGCGACTGCCCATTGAGTTGCTCACGGTGATCAATGATCGTTCCATCAAAAAAAAAAAAAAAAAATCTAATATCGTGGCCTTGTATTTTCTAGACGACCTTGGACAAGGTCCACATCTCCCAAGCACTTCAATGTCATTATGCAAAATAATATACACTGACGGAAAAAAATATCCCAACACCAAGAAGGGGTTGTATTAGATAAACTACAGTTGGTAGGCGGTGAGAGTACATCTGTAAGATAACGTCTATGCAAGTTTCGCGCTCAGCGCATACGTGTGGCGCTAGTAGCGCCCCTCAGGAACATGCAAAGCAGGTTTACTGTAAATACGCGCTATAACGTTCGTGAGCGTTAGTTATCGTTGAGATTCGACGTAGGGTGTTGATGTTAGTCAAGAATGCCTTTAAGAAGACGAAGAAGCCATTATCAACAGCTCACGGAGTTTGAACGAGGTCGTGTAATAGGGCTACGAGAAGGTGGATTTTCTTTCCGCAATATTGCAGAACGACTTGGCAGGAATGTAGCCACTGTTCATGATTGTTGGCAGCGGTGGTCAGGGGAAGGTACTGCCTCAAGAAGACCGGGTTCCGGCCGGCCACGTGGCACTACTGAGAGGGAAGACCGCAGTGTACGGCGTATGGCCGTGGCGCATCGTACCGCGTCTGCGGCAGCAATTCGAGCTGCAGTTGCCACCACAGTGACACAACGAACTGTTACAAATCAGTTACTTGAGGGACAGCTCCGAGCCAGACGCCCTGTAGCGTGCATTCCACTTACTCCAAACCACTGCCGTTTGCGACGTCAGTGGTGTCAAGCTAGAGCTCATTGGAGGACGGAATGGAGATCTGTTGTGTTTTCTGATGAAAGCCGGTTCTGCCTGGGTGCCAGTGATGGCCGGGTGTTGATTAGAAGGAGGCCAGGTGAGCGCCTGCAACCAACCTGTCTGTAGCCGAGACACACTGGACCTACACCTGGAGTTATGGTCTGGGGAGAAATTTCCTATGACAGCAGGAACACTCTCGTGGTTAACCCACGCACCGTGACGGCACAGTTGTACGTCGGTCTGGTGATTCAACCTGTTGTGCTGCCATTCATGAACAGCATTCCAGGGGGTGTTTTCCAACAGGATAACGCTCGCCCGAATTCCGCTGTTGTAACCCAACATGCTCTACAGAGTGTCGACATGTTGCCGTGGCCTGCTAGATCACCAGATCTCTCACCAATCGAGTACGTATGGGACATCATTGGACGACAACTCCAGCGCCACCCCAACCAGCATTTACCGTCCCTGTATTGACCGACCAAATGCAACAGGCATGGAACTCCATCCCACAAACTGACGTCCAGCATCTGTAGGACACAATGCATGAACGTTTGCGTGCTTGCATTCAACATTCTGGCGGTTACACCGGTTATTAATGTACCAGCATTTCACATTTAAATTAAATATGTATTAAATTAAATATGTTACCTATACAAATGTATTGCCGCCATTTCATCCCTCTACAACTATTTTTTCGTGGTGTTGGGATTATTTTTTCCGTCAGTGTAGTTCAATCTTTGAACTGGGAAAACAAGGGAATAAAGATTAATGGAGATTATTTAACATACTTGCATTTTGCTGACGACTTAGTCAGTTTTTGCAAGTATCGCTTCAAAGCTGCAAAGCGGAATTAAAAAATTAACTTACAGAAAGCGAAGCTGATGTACTGGCCTTGCTCTTTCTCGTTCTGTTAGGAAGTGGAATAACTTCAATTTCCTACTCTCCCGGGGTCCCGCCAATCATTTAACGCTCCTGAACTAAGTCGCAAAACGAAGAGCTCTTGTGCTTCGATGTGGAATATAAAAGACCTTTTCTCGCTGTTTTTTTTTCTTTTAGAAATCCGCTTTCCTGTGAATTTTTTTATCGGGGATTTAACTACCACCGTGAGGAACTCAACGGGTGATAAGCAGTCTCCCATCCCTAATTTAGGGTCACTGGTTCCAGCTAGTGCCGTAAGACAAACTCGACATCGATGCCTCACCGGGATCCGAACCCGGACCCTTCACGGTCATAAGCAAGCGCTTAGACTACTTCACCACTGTGGCGGCTCCTGTGCATTTACCGCCTGTCAACGCAAAATGTACTTCACCTTCCTGGTAGTGACCTACGCACGCCAGAAGGCAAGGCAATAGAATCACCCTAATATCACAAACGTTTATACGTTCCTGTATATAATTTCATCTTAGCTTGCGGCAGCTTTTGAATTTCTTAATCCCTACGCTTCCTAGTGCATCTCCGCCCGCTGTCTTGAATTTCTTAATCCCTACGCTTCCTAGTGCATCTCCATCCGCTGTCATGACAAGAACGCTGCCTACGCTAAAATACAACACATATGAATAACACATTAGCGTGTTCCGCTGTTCTGTCGCAATAATGCTTTACATCATTTTCCGAGTGGTCCAGTTCGTTTATGTGTTTACCAAAAGTTTAAACTCTCGCTGCATTTCCCTACTGGTCTGCAGTAGTTACGTTTCTCTAACAAAATGCCGCAACTAAAGAACACTTACAATCAAATTGTGAAAATTAGAGATAGGTGCTCATAATATCTTACTGCTACATTGTAGTAATCCGAAGAGTGTTGTTTTGATCATTCTTTTTCATACAGGTCCACTTTGGAACCATGGAAAAAATCGATATGGAAAGCGTTTTCCGTACATTGTTTCCATTGGCTGAAATATCAAAGGAAATGGTTCGAATCTCTGTACAGCGTTTTGAAACCCAGAGGGAGGCAGCAATGATGTTTGTCTTGAGTACCCCGACATGGAATTGTTATCCAGAAGTGATTAACGACCAGAGGTGGAAGAAATATCTTAAGGTAGGAAATTTGAGAAAAAAAAATGTATTTTAAATAGAGTAAAGTCTGAAGTGTTGTTTCTGAATGTGAGATACCTAATCAGGAATGTTGCATGCGGGACTTATATAGAACTAGCCTGTTGTACCCGTCGTTGACTGGCTAGTGATTGTATAAAGTAAAAGCTATATCGGCAAATGAATTAAGACTGGTAAATCAAATTTTATACAACTTTGTAGCATAACTTCCCGGAATAGAATATTAGGATACAAAAATGTATTTGAATTATTTAGTAGTTGTCACGTCCAATGTAAATAATTCAAAAAGTTTGAAAGCAGAAGGCTTATGCAATGAAATTGATTGAGATGGAAAGTACCTTATTCTTGTAGAGCCTCGGGATAAACAATAATAACAGTCCTTCCATTCGGAGCAAAGATGTAAAGATTTTCCTCATTTCCGACTTTGGAACAACCAACGTACAGTTGGCCATGGGAAAAACATGGACTTTGTAGATCCAGTCCAACAACTTTTAGAGACTGCGCTTGTGCCTTATTGATGCTTATGGCGAAACTCAAACGAATCGGGAATTGAAGACGTTTAAATTGAAACGGGACATCAGATGGGATAATCGGGATCCTTGGAAAAAAAAAAAAGCGTTTCTGGCTGCTGCATGTCCAGTCATTATAGTAGCTTCAATAACATTCTTCATTAGTTTCTTGACAGATAATCTCGTGCCGTTGCAAAGTGAAGGCGGATTCAAATTTCTCAGAAGTATAATAGGTGCACCAATCTTCAACTCTAAAATATGTGAAGGTAGTCCAGGTGGCTCGAAAGAGTTAAGAAACTCAGTTGGGTAGTTGACTGCATCATCTGTATTCTGTATATTTACCGCTTTCTTTACATGCAACCTGATCACACCCAACGCGAAGGCGCGAAGGTAAGTTGTTCACGATAAATTCGAGCCATTTCTTTTTCAGAATAACGTTAAAACAACGTTCTATTTTCTAGCTCACAACGTCGTCACAGTATGATGACCGTATGACACTTTTGAATTAATAACGCAGATTGAAAAACTACGTTCTATTTTCTTTTTGCTTCTTCTCCGCCCTCAAGGTCATAATACAATCGGCAAACAACGCTTACGAAAAAGGGCGTAATAAATGTATTTACGAATGAAAATAGTCGTAACGGAATTCTAAAAAAGACACGCCTAAAATTTTTGGTGAACTACTTTTCTGCACGCCTTAACGTTCGGTGTGATCAGGTTGTTGTCAACAAAGCGGAAAGACACACTCCGATCGGGTAGAAACGCGTAACGTTAAATAAATAAAAATCAAATTCAAATTAAAAAAAAAATCGCTTCGAGGTGCACCAGAAGATGTCTACAGGTACCTTTATAACAAATTTCGTCGCTCTAGGTCGCCTAATTCTATGTGTAATCCGACTGACAGACACACACAAAGTTTGTTTTATATACACTGGCGGAAAGTGAAAAAAGAACACCAAGAAGGAGACGTCTGATACCAACGAAATTTATACATACCGGAATACAGAGGATAACGTGATCAAAACATTATGGCAAAATACAGCTGTATTTGCTGGTAAACTGAAAAATAACATTTCCATGTAACACGGTTAGTACGAGGTTGAACCGCCATGAACTGCGTCACACTGTGCAATTCTGGCATGGAGTCTGTCGTACAGATGTTGGATGTAAGTTTGGGGTATTGAGTTCCAAGCATCCTCAACCTGGATGCGAAAATCGGGGATGGTCGTGGCTAGAAAATGAAAAAAGAACACCAAGAAGGAGACGTCTGATACCAACGAAATTTATACATAACGGAATACAGAGGATAACGTGATCAAAACATTATGGCAAAATACAGCTGTATTTGCTGGTAAACTGAAAAATAACATTTCCATGTAACATGGTTAGTACGAGGTTGAACCGCCATGAACTGCGTCACACTGTGCAATTCTGGCATGGAGTCTGTCGTACAGATGTTGGATGTAAGTTTGGGGTATTGAGTTCCAAGCATCCTCAACCTGGACGCCTCAATCGGGGATGGTCGTGGCTGGAAAGTGAAAAAAGAACACCAAGAAGGAGACGTCTGATACCAACGAAATTTATACATAACGGAATACAGAGGATAACGTGATCAAAACATTATGGCAAAATACAGCTGTATTTGCTGGTAAACTGAAAAATAGCATTTCCATGTAACATGGTTAGTACGAGGTTGAACCGCCACGAACTGCGTCACACTGTGCAATTCTGGCATGGAGTCTGTCGTACAGATGTTGGATGTAAGTTTGGGGTATTGAGTTCCAAGCATCCTCAACCTGGACGCCTAAATCGGGGATGGTCGTGGCTGGAAAGTGAAAAAGAACACCAAGAAGGAGACGTCTGATACCAACGAAATTTATACATAACGGAATACAGAGGATAACGTGATCAAAACATTATGGCAAAATACAGCTGTATTTGCTGGTAAACTGAAAAATAGCATTTCCATGTAACATGGTTAGTACGAGGTTGAACCGCCACGAACTGCGTCACACTGTGCAATTCTGGCATGGAGTCTGTCGTACAGATGTTGGATGTAAGTTTGGGGTATTGAGTTCCAAGCATCCTCAACCTGGACGCCTAAATCGGGGATGGTCGTGGCTGGAAAGTGAAAAAAGAACACCAAGAAGGAGACGTCTGATACCAACGAAATTTATACATAACGGAATACAGAGGATAACGTGATCAAAACATTATGGCAAAATACAACTGTATTTGCTGGTAAACTGAAAAATAACATTTCCATGTAACATGGTTAGTACGAGGTTGAACCGCCATGAACTGCGTCACACTGTGCAATTCTGGCTTGGAGTCTGTCGTACAGATGTTGGATGTAAGTTTGGGGTATTGAGTTCCAAGCATCCTCAACCTGGACGCCTCAATCGGGGATGGTCGTGGCTGGAAAGTGAAAAAAGAACACCAAGAAGGAGACGTCTGATACCAACGAAATTTATACATAACGGAATACAGAGGATAACGTGATCAAAACATTATGGCAAAATACAGCTGTATTTGCTGGTAAACTGAAAAATAACATTTCCATGTAACATGGTTAGTACGAGGTTGAACCGCCATGAACTGCGTCACACTGTGCAATTCTGGCATGGAGTCTGTCGTACAGATGTTAGATGTAAGTTTGGGGTATTGAGTTCCAAGCATCCTCAACCTGGACGCGTAAATCGGGGATGGTCGTGGCTAGAAAGTGAAAAAAGAACACCAAGAAGGAGACGTCTGATACCAACGAAATTTATACATACCGGAATACAGAGAATAACGTGATCAAAACATTATGGCAAAATACAGCTGTATTTGCTGGTAAACTGAAAAATAACATTTCCATGTAACATGGTTAGTACGAGGTTGAACCGCCATGAACTGCGTCACACTGTGCAATTCTGGCATGGAGTCTGTCGTACAGATGTTAGATGTAAGTTTGGGGTATTGAGTTCCAAGCATCCTCAACCTGGACGCGTAAATCGGGGATGGTCGTGGCTAGAAAGTGAAAAAAGAACACCAAGAAGGAGACGTCTGATACCAACGAAATTTATACATAACGGAATACAGAGGATAACGTGATCAAAACATTATGGCAAAATACAGCTGTATTTGCTGGTAAACTGAAAAATAACATTTCCATGTAACATGGTTAGTACGAGGTTGAACCGCCATGAACTGCGTCACACTGTGCAATTCTGGCATGGAGTCTGTCGTACAGATGTTGGATGTAAGTTTGGGGTATTGAGTTCCAAGCATCCTCAACCTGGACGCCTAAATCGGGGATGGTCGTGGCTAGAAAGTGAAAAAAGAACACCAAGAAGGAGACGTCTGATACCAACGAATTTTATACATAACGGAATACAGAGGATAACGTGATCAAAACATTATGGCAAAATACAGCTGTATTTGCTGGTAAACTGAAAAATAACATTTCCATGTAACATGGTTAGTACGAGGTTGAACCGCCATGAACTGCGTCACACTGTGCAATTCTGGCATGGAGTCTGTCGTACAGATGTTGGATGTAAGTTTGGGGTATTGAGTTCCAAGCATCCTCAACCTGGACGCCTCAATCGGGGATGGTCGTGGCTAGAAAGTGAAAAAAGAACACCAAGAAGGAGACGTCTGATACCAACGAAATTTATACATAACGGAATACAGAGGATAACGTGATCAAAACATTATGGCAAAATACAGCTGTATTTGCTGGTAAACTGAAAAATAACATTTCCATGTAACATGGTTAGTACGAGGTTGAACCGCCATGAACTGCGTCACACTGTGCAATTCTGGCATGGAGTCTGTCGTACAGATGTTAGATGTAAGTTTGGGGTATTGAGTTCCAAGCATCCTCAACCTGGACGCCTCAATCGGGGATGGTCGTGGCTAGAAAGTGAAAAAAGAACACCAAGAAGGAGACGTCTGATACCAACGAAATTTATACATAACGGAATACAGAGGATAACGTGATCAAAACATTATGGCAAAATACAGCTGTATTTGCTGGTAAACTGAAAAATAACATTTCCATGTAACATGGTTAGTACGAGGTTGAACCGCCATGAACTGCGTCACACTGTGCAATTCTGGCATGGAGTCTGTCGTACAGATGTTGGATGTAAGTTTGGGGTATTGAGTTCCAAGCATCCTCAACTTGGACGCGTAAATAGGGGATGGTCGTGGCTAGAAAGTGAAAAAGAACACCAAGAAGGAGACGTCTGATACCAACGAAATTTATACATACCGGAATACAGAGGATAACGTGATCAAAACATTATGGCAAAATACAACTGTATTTGCTGGTAAACTGAAAAATAACATTTCCATGTAACATGGTTAGTACGAGGTTGAACCGCCATGAACTGCGTCACACTGTGCAATTCTGGCATGGAGTCTGTCGTACAGATGTTGGATGTAAGTTTGGGGTATTGAGTTCCAAGCATCCTCAACCTGGACGCCTAAATCGGGGATGGTCGTGGCTAGAAAGTGAAAAAAGAACACCAAGAAGGAGACGTCTGATACCAACGAAATTTATGCATAACGGAATACAGAGGATAACGTGATCAAAACATTATGGCAAAATACAGCTGTATTTGCTGGTAAACTGAAAAATAACATTTCCATGTAACATGGTTAGTACGATGTTGAACCGCCATGAACTGCGTCACACTGTGCAATTCTGGCATGGAGTCTGTCGTACAGATGTTGGATGTAAGTTTGGGGTATTGAGTTCCAAGCATCCTCAACCTGGACGCCTCTATCGGGGATGGTCGTGGCTGGAAAGTGAAAAAAGAACACCAAGAAGGAGACGTCTGATACCAACGAAATTTATACATAACGGAATACAGAGGATAACGTGATCAAAACATTATGGCAAAATACAGCTGTATTTGCTGGTAAACTGAAAAATAACATTTCCATGTAACATGGTTAGTACGATGTTGAACCGCCATGAACTGCGTCACACTGTGCAATTCTGGCATGGAGTCTGTCGTACAGATGTTGGATGTAAGTTTAGGGTATTGAGTTCCAAGCATCCTCAACCTGGACGCCTCTATCGGGGATGGTCGTGGCTGGAAAGTGAAAAAAGAACACCAAGAAGGAGACGTCTGATACCAACGAAATTTATACATAACGGAATACAGAGGATAACGTGATCAAAACATTATGGCAAAATACAGCTGTATTTGCTGGTAAACTGAAAAATAACATTTCCATGTAACATGGTTAGTACGAGGTTGAACCGCCATGAACTGCGTCACACTGTGCAATTCTGGCATGGAGTCTGTCGTACAGATGTTGGATGTAAGTTTGGGGTATTGAGTTCCAAGCATCCTCAACCTGGACGCGTAAATCGGGGATGGTCGTGGCTGGCCGTGGAGACCGGATAAGTCGTTGTCCCATAAAATCCCACACGTGCTCAATGGGGGACAAATCCGATGGCCATGGAAGTTGTCTTACACCATGAAGTGCATTTTGCGTTGCACGTGCCGTGTGTGGGCGTGCGTTATCTTGCTTTAAAATACCACGATGGGCCGACCTTACAAATGGCACAACAACGGGCTGAATGATGTTGTTGATGCAGGAGGTGCTGTTTAACATACTCGGTACAAACCCTAGTTGTGGACGGGAGTGATAGCTGATCGCTCCTCACACCAGGAGACCAGGTGTAGGCCCTGTGTGTCGCTGGCGGATGCAAGAAGGGTGGAGACACTCCCCTGTGCGTCTGCGAACACGCATACGGCCATCGGAGGCTCCCAAGCAGAATCTGCTTTCATCGCTGAACACGACAGATCGCCATTGCGTTCTCCAGTGCATACGTTGGCGACACCACTGCAGCCGTTCCTGACGGTGGGCTGGGGACAGAGGTACACATGCCAGATGCACACGTGCACGTAGTCCTGCATCCAGTAGACGGTTTGGAATTGTTCGCACAGTCACCTCAGGTGCAACGGCAGCTCGGATTTGCGTCGCAGTGGATGTTCTGCTTGACAACGCCGCTCTTCCTATGCTTCGATTGGTGCGCTCATCGGTTCGTCTGTGACTCCCGATTCCACGTCTTCTCGTGTGGGAATTATCCTCGAACCATCTACGCCACCATCGTACCACCACCTATACTTCCCGTCCAATTCGCTCCGCAATACGACGATACGACCACCCGGCCTCGCGGAGTCCGACTAGACGATCTCGCTCAAAGTCCGATAACTGCTTAAATCGTACACGTCTTCCATGTCCAGGCATTGCAGCTTCTTCAGGGTCTTCGCACGTGTCCGTACGCCGACGACTGATTCCATTCACTTCGCCGTACTCCTTAAATACCACCGACGATAATTTGCATATTATGCCGTGCTGTGGCGTAAGCGCTCACCGGTTGGTCCCGAAATTAACATCACACCTACGTAGACTCGACCCAATTAACATATGTAAATTTCATGATCGTCCGCCAATTCCTTCTTGGTGTTCTTTTTTCACTTTCCGCCAGTGTAGATTGTACTAAAAAGTAACTCTGGATTGTATTGATTTGAATTTTCATCCCGTTGTTTAATAGTTGTTTGTGGAGTACTGGTATTAGTTCAGACACCAGTAGATTTAACCGTTCCTTCGTATTGAGACGGTATCCAATGCTAGAGGTCAACATCTGACAGGTCGAGCATACTTCAAGAAAAAAAAAAAGAAAAAAAATTCAGGTAGGCTAATTTTTGATTGAGACGTTAGTTTGGAACATGGGACTTCAACTTACAGATCGAAGGATTGAAATGAGCTAGTCAAGTATGATTTCAAAACGTTTATTTAATTTGTTATAGCCAACACAAGTCTACGATATGGAAAGTAGCTTACATAATTTTTAGACATAATGCTGGATACAGTCCAAACACAAAGTAGATCGATAGACGAATTACACAACGTGCCGCTCTGTCTTCTTTGGTTTCTTACATTCCTCATCACTTGCCTCTCGTTTTGATTTTCTTCACTTTTACTTGCGTTTATTCTACGAATTCCGCTGCATTGTCAAAAATGTCACCCCGTTCACACGAAATCAATTTTTAAAAATTTTAGTTTAAACCACTGCAATAAGTTACAAAAATAAGAAATTTGTTAAAAAGCTGAACCTTAAAGAAGAGAAATTTTTGAAGAAAAACTATTCAAGTAAAAAAAAAAAAACTGCAGTTCTTAGTCATGTGAAGGACAACACTGCTACTGGAGTTAGCCAAGAATTATTGCAAGTGATAAATAAAGGAAGTAATTTCAATCTATCCAAAGGAAAAAAATAAATCCAGAAAAATTGGTAATTGAATTGGAAAGCATCTGCAGCACTTTAGAAAAAGAGGACCAAATTAAAGCAGACCTCCTCAGAAAAGATTACTACAATAGCCTTACAAAATTCCAGAAGCAAGTAAGGAAACCTCAAAAAAAATTTGATAATAGTCAATTAAAAGCTCTTAAAGATTTCAGAAAAAATGAAAGTATAGTTGCTGTGAAAACAGACAAAAGTAAGTTGATTACTATTATGGATAAGAAAGATTATCTAGAAAAGATGTAAGAAGAACTAAAAAACCTATGTATGAAGAAGTAAAAGAAAACCCACTACCAGATTTGATTAAAAAAGTCTCTAAGCTTATTTCACTTCAAAAAAAAAAAAAGAAAAACCAGCTTCCAGAAAACTATAAACAATTCTCAAAATTACAGTTCAGATTACCTCAAATATATGGAATAGTCAAACTGCATAAAGAACACCAACCAATTAGACCAATAATAGACTCAAAAAACTCTATTCTTTCAAATCTAAACTATTTTTTAAAGTCACACCTTCAGAATCTTTTAAAAAGCCACCTAACTTGATTAAAAACTCAATGCAGCTAAAAGAAAAACTAGAACTTCTTCCTAAATTAGATTCTCCTATTATGGGTAGTTTAGATATAGTGTCTATGTATACTCACATTAATATAGATCAACTTATAGACTTTATAGCGGAAGACTTGGCAGACCTAATAGTTTTTCACAACAAGGAAAAAAACATATTAGTAGGAATTTTTGAAATGCTTACTTTCTCTTTGCAGAACAACTACTTTCAATTTGGGAAAACTTTTTCATTCAAAAATCGGGGCTAGCTATGGGCTCCCAACTCTCCCCACTCTTAGCTAACTATTATGTGGGAAAACTAGAAGAAAAGATACTAGTACAACCCACATCATCATCATCATCATTGTCAACCATTATCAATCCACTGCTGGACGAAGGTCTCCCCAAGTTTCCTCCACAACGGTCTGTCTTGTGCCAGTCTCCTCCATGTCACTCCCGCATACTTTCGAATTTCATCCACCCATCTTCCATGTGGTCTTCTTCTGGGTCTTTTCCTGTCCCTTGGAATCCAATCTAAAATTTCGGCTATCCATCGATGGTCTGTTCTTCTGGCAGTATGTCCAGCCCATTGCCATTTCAGGGATTTAACTCTGATCATGATGTCTTCCACTCTCGTCATTTTTCGGATCCACGAGTTCCTCTTCTTATCTCTCCTGGTTATACCAAGCATGCACCTCTCCATGCTGCTTTGAGTTGTCTGCAGCCTTTGTATGTCTCTTTTAGTTAAGGTCCACGTCTCTGCACCATACGTAAGCACTGGAAGGATGCATTGATCAAACACTTTTCTTTTCAGACATAATGGCATATTGCTCTTGAAAATTATGCTGTTTCTTCCAAAAGCTCTCCAGGCAAGTTTTGTACGCCGATTAATTTCTTCACCAATGTGACCCTCACTTGATATCTGCTGTCCAAGATAAACGTACGTGTCTGTTATCTCCAGCTTTTCTCCATTAATCGATAAATCTTCATTTCTTGTAAAAGCATTGTACATCACTTTTGTCTTCTGAAAGTTCATTTTTAATCCCACTTCTTTACTCTTGTCAGCAAGTTCCTGGATCATACTCTGTAGCTCTGATGGGGTAGTTGCAAAAATGACTATGTCATCAGCAAAACGAAGGTGGGTTAGATAATCTCCATTAATCTTTATCCCTTTGTTTTCCCAGTTCAGTGATTGAAAGACATTTTCCAATGTGGCATTAAAGAGCTTCGGAGATATGGTGTCACCTTGTCTCACTCCTTTTCCAATTTTTATGTGTGTTGTATTTTCAAACAGCCGAATCTTTGCACTTGCATTTTCATAGATGTTATTAATAATATTAATGTATGCATCTTCAATACCGCAGGATTTCAGAGCCATTGCAACTGCTGATGGTTTCACCGAATCAAAGGCTTTTTCATAATCGATAAAAGCCATGCACAATGGAAGCTCATATTCCCTCGCTCTTTCAATTAGTTCTCTCAGTACGTGGATATGATCTATTGTGCTGTAGCCACTCCTGAATCCAGCTTGTTCTCTCGGTTGAGCCATGTCCAGTGTCACCTTCAAGCGGTGTGAAAGAACTTTAGTGAAGATTTTATAAACCACTGATAGGAGGCTGATAGGTCTGTAGTTCCTGAGATCCTCAATGTCACCTTTTTTATGTAGCAAGATCATTGTAGCGTTGTTCCAATCCTCAGGAATTTTCCCTTCATTAAGGCATCGAGTGAAAATTTGGGCGAGTACTGTTTCGATTTCTCCACTTGCTTCTTGTATGATGTCTACAGTAATTCCATCTTCTCCTGGAGCTTTTCCCCGCTTCATGTTCTTGATTGCATGTGCAACTTCTGCTGGAAGGACTGGAAGAACTCTGGTACTGGTACCTTTCATGATGTCTGGAGTACATGTATCATCCCTTTCATATAATTTGGAGTAGAAATCTTTCACTCTTGTCAAAATTTCGCCTCTATTTCTTGTTACAGAACCATCTTCTTTTCTCAGTGCCATAATCTGTTTTTTCCCCTTACTGAGATGTCCCTTTGCTATCTTTAGGCTTTGGTTGTTTTCAATTGCTTTCCTTACTAGTTCACAGTTGAATTTCCTTACGTCTTCAGTGATACGTTTTCGTACTGTCTTGCAAAGCTCTATATATTCCACTTTGGAAGTCACATCTTCTTTAGTTGTCCTCATCACTCTTCTTTTTTGCATCAACATTTTGGTTTTTCCTGATAATTTGTTCACATGCAATTTGTTCTTAGACCCAGCTAATTTTGTTGCTGTTTCCATAAGAGCTTTGGTTACTTTTCTGTTAACTTCAGAAATTTCCACTTCTTCCGATGTTAGGCCTTCTAAAGCAGAGAATCTGTTCTTCAGTTCCAATTTGAAGGTATTATGGTGTTTTTTAAGGTTGGTTATGTCAATACATTTTGTTTGTCTTATGAGCTTGCTACGTTCGAGTTTAGTGTTGAGGTGCATCTTACATCTCACCAATCTATGGTCACTGCCTGTGTTGAACTTGTTTAGCACACTGCAGTCTTCTATGACGAATTTTTTGTTACACATAATAAAATCAATTTCACTTGTCGTCCCATTTGGATGTCTCCATGTCCATTTCCTGTGTGGCTTTTTATTGAAAAAGGAGTTCAAGATGAAAAACCCTTCTTCCTCTGCAAACTCTACGAGAGTATTTCCACGCTGGTTTCTGTTGCCGTGACCGAATTTACCTACTGAAGTTTCATTCTGTTGCCGGTGCCCTATTTTTGCATTGAAATCTCCCATAATTATCTTCAAGTGCTGTTTACCTTTATTATTTAGATCACGAATTCTCTCATAAAATTCTTCAATTTCTTCTTCAGGATGACTTGTGGTGGGTGCATAAGTTTGAATAATCTGAGCCTGGTATCTTTTCGAGAGATGGATAACGAGTCGTGCAGCTCTGTCAGAGGAACTTTCAACTTCTACAACTTTATCCTTCAGTTTCTTGTTTATTATAAATCCAACACCACTAGTTCTGCCAGTATCTGTCCCACGATAGTAGAAGAGATGTCCACTTTTCAGTTCGATGAGATCTTCTCCTTTTCTCCTTACCTCACTTAGCCCCACGATGTCCCACTTGATCCTTTGTAGTTCCTCTTCCAATTCAAGAAGCCTTGAATCAGAAGATAGGGAGCGTCCGTTGTACGTAGCCAAGGTCAGCATCAGATGGCAGCCTAGTCCGGTCCTCCGGGGATTCTTAGCACCCTCTGCCTTCATGTCGCACTGGCCGCTGCCTTGGCCAGGTACATTCCAGCTGCCGGAGACTGAGGGCCAAGATTTAAGTTGTGGAGTCATTTTGGAGGGGTTTGGCCATAACTCACCACGCTGGCCAAGCGGGTTGGTGAGTGTGGGATAGCATTTCCTCTAATCCCGATGGTATAGTTATACCGCTATTGGCGGTCGTCAGAGCCCCTTTAGTGGGAACAGGATGTACCACGAGAAGGCGGGGTTGACATTTGTCAAGGAGAGGCTGTGATGTTACGCATCACCTGACCTTACAACCCACATACTTCTGCTTATATAGCAGATACATGGATGACATCTTATTTATAATAGATAGCTCAGAAATTGTTCCAGAAAGATTCTAGACTCATTCAATGAATTAGATGATTCCCTTAAGTTCACTATTGAACTTCAAAAAGAAAGAAGAATAAACTTCTTAGATATTACTATCTATTATGAAGATGAAAAATTCCTCACTAGTTGGTATAAAAAACCAATGAATACTAAAAGACTACTGGATTTCAATTCGTATCATCCAGTTTCTATTAAGAAAAATGTAGCAAGTCAGTTTTTAGAAAAAATTAATAAAATAGTTTCTACTGCAGATAAAAAAGAAGCCCATAAAGAAAAGCTTAAAGTCATACTTGCAGAGAATAACTATCCTAAAGAAGAAATTGAGAAGCTTCTGAATTTTAATGGTACGAAGAACCCACAAAAGCAAGAAGTAAAATTCACTAGAAAAATTTCTTATCACAAAGGTTTATTTGAGGCTTTAAAGAGAATTAGTAAAAAATACAATATTAGGCTAGCTCCAAGTTTAGAGAACAAAGTTAAAAATTTTTCCCTTAAAATAGTTCAAAGAGAAGAAGATATTTTAAAAATGCAAGGAGTAGTTTATGAAGTAAATTGTAGTTGTGGACTATCTTACATAGGTGAAACAGGTCGCAGACTAGAAACTCGTATAGCTGAGCATAAAGCAGCTATAAAAAATTGCTCCAACAAGACTGGATTAGATAGGCATGTTAGAGAAACTGGGCACAGCATGGATTGGAAATCCCTTAAAGTAATCAGTTTCCAAAGCAATTTCCTAAAAAGAAAACTGAAAGAAGGAATAGAGATTGAGAAAAATCAAAACTCCATCATCAATGACTGCAAAGGATTTTCCCTGCCTAACATCTGGCAGGATTTGTTGAAAAATAACCGTAACCGTCAAGGTAAACCGTAACCGTGATAGTGACAAGTGTCATGGCGAAAATTTTAATCCTCTGGTGAATTTTAGAGAGACCTGATCAATCTTTCTGTTGGTTTATCAGAGATTAATTAATGCAAAAATTTTCTCCCATGACATACGTTAGAAGAAAACTCCTGGTTGAAAGGCAGGGGAATTCGTGCGCAAAATTCGCTTGTCTTAATCACAACCAGGAAAACAAAATTTCATGTTGGTGAAAAAAAAAAAAAAAAAAAGAAAAGAATAATATTTGATTTAACTGACTTTGGGGTTTTGAAAATAATTATTTTATCTGTTCTTTTATCGCGATAGGAAAAGGCGAGTAGGTGTGCAGCTCAAAGAATCAAAATTAATTTTAGTTTAACATCACGGAACGAGAGAAAAAGAAAATTAAAATTAGTGATTTTCTGCAAAGCAAGAATTCGCCATTTTTGCGTTTCCAAACGTCGTGGAAAAGTCGCCCAAAAGTAACATCTTTTCGTCTTTTGGGGTAGGGAATTCAGCAACAAAATCTATTTTTAGACCTCAGGGTCAAAAGCGGGGTGCCTATGTGTGAAGGTCAGTGTGTCACCCCTGGCTTGCGAGGGAGTGAAATTCCGTTGGAGAGTCGTGAGTTGCTAGGCTGAAGTTTCGACCAATGAGAGGGGTCAGCGGTTTCAAGCACCCCAGAGTTTTATCCGTTGAGAAGTCACTGTTGTTCTGGTCGCTGCGTTAGCTGGTGAACAGCAAAAAGAAAGCAAAATTTTCTCCTCGCCTTTTGGCGGGGAGGGGGCAGTCAGAATGAGATGCACTGGGGTTTGTTGGCCCTGTGTGGAAAAAAAAATCTTTTTCTTTGGCCTGGTCGGCAGTAAGAATGACTGGCCGCTAGCTGTGTTCCCGTATTCTGAAGTGACTCTAAAATCGGTCAGCAAAAAATGATTATTTTCAAGGATCTCATTGCCGGAGATGAAATGACCGCTGATACACCCAAATTATCAAGTAGCGGTCGACTGCCGTGTTGGGTGCAGATGGCGGAGAAGGATCAGACCCGATTTCTTACTTCCAAGCCCAACGTGCCTGAGGACCGAAAGTCCACCTCTTGTTGTTGCTGCCTCCATATTTTAATGCTGGGCTGCGCCCAGGTTTCGGGGAGAAGGCCATGGCTATCATGGACGGCCTTGTGAATTGTCGAGCTGGGCCCACTACTGATTACAACAAGGGGTCCACCAACAGGGTTCCAAAATGCCCGTTTCCTGTTTCGTTGGCCAAACACACTATGGCAGAAAAAAGGAAAAGAAAAAAACAACCTTGGAGGTGAAGTGAAAATCAACCGGGACAGTGGTGTTCTCTCAGGGAGAGTTTTTATTTATTTATTTATTTTATCTATTATTAGGCTGTTAAACCTTTTTTTTTTATTATTATCGACGGTTAGTGTGCTTGCCAGGAAGTGTTGCTGTCCCAGTCCTAAAGGTAAATTTCTCTCGGCATTTTCTTTTTGTATTATGTTGTGGTTTCTTTAAAAATATAAAACGAGTTGGTTTTAATATCTTAGGCTGTTTAAATAAATTTCATGTCATCTTCTGTGGATAAGTAATTGAAAAACAAAACGAAACAAAGTAGTGGAAGCGGATAATTTTCTGGGTCATGTAGGGATAGATGATATAATAAGAATATTAAGTTATTTCGGAACGAACACCTCTCCAGACCAGTATTTCTCTTAGGTGAAATTTAACTCTTTTTGTGCTCGGTGATTTTTGTATTTGTGAAGTAGAATTTGTATTTATGAACTTAGCGTAGGTGCTATGTAGTTGGGAATTTTTTCTTGTGGGCTGGTAATTATTTTGGTTTAGTGTTTTGGTGAATTTGGGTGCTGAATTACTCTTTAAAATTTAATTTTTGTATTAGTGAGGGCTAATTTCTAGTTTCAGCCCGTAGATTAGAAAAACAGGTTTTTATGGGGAAAAGAATATAAGAATCGGGCATACAGGCGGATATGAGCATATGTATAGTGTGACAAAAAAAAAAAAAAACCCGAATAGCTGTTGTGTTTCTTCAAGAAGTGATGATTTTTTTTCAGGAAAAGAGTGATCTAGGAAGTATGGTGATGCATAGATTTTTCAGGAAATAAAGTAAGGTTTGGTATAGTGTGTCAAGTATAGTGTTATTGAGCTTTCTGGGAAATGAATATGTACAGTGTGTTCCTGGGAAATAAAGATAAGTGATTTTCTGGGAAATGAGTGTGTTCCTGGGAAATAAAGATAAGTGATTTTATGGGAAATGAGTGTGTTCCTGGGAAAATAAGGATATGAAGTGTGTTCCTGGGGAAAATAGGATAAGAAGTAATTTTCTGGGAAAAAGGGTGATGTGTTGAATTTTCTGGAAAATGGACGAAGAGATATTTTGGGGACAAGAGAACTCTTGTGGGATACTTTACCCTATGTAGACAATGCCGCGGGGTCTGAAAGGGTGCACGAAACAAATTGGGGGATTTGTTTTCTGCCCAAGTAAGCTTGTTCGGTCCATAGGAGGTGGTACCTATGAGGGGAGTGATATAGGTTGTCCCCAAATCAGAGTGAAGGAACAGAAAAGGGTTAGGTCGCACTTTGCTCCACTACACTGTATAAGCTGGGAATGGATTCACGACCCATTCCCGCCTTCAGACTCAAACTTTGTTGTTCTCCCCGAAAAATAGTGTTTTTCTTGAGATGTGGGACTCATTGGTTGAGATGATTGTTTGGCTTTATGCCCGAGTTGATTATTACATGGGTGCCAGTTGACCGGAAAACTTATAGTATGGAATTTTGAAATGTTGGATTTTCATGATGATGGTGTAAGTAAGATTCTCTTGTCAGTGTAACAATTTAATGATAACTTTGTGTAATTTGAATAAGGTATCTAGTGCATTAGGTTTTGGTATGGTGTATATAATAAGTTGAGTATCCGGTAATGCTAGAAATGTTGATTGTAAGACAAATGTTGATTTAAGACAGGGTTATGCTGATTTTAAGACAAATTTTCCTGGAAGGGTAGAATCTTTTATTAAATTAACTTTCATTATACGTAGAATTTTGGCAGTTGTTATAGTAGTTTAAAATTAAAAGTGGATTCGGAAGTCTGGTCTGAGAAGGTTGGTTCGAGCGATCTAATTAGAACAATATAGTGTACACATATGCATATAATATTTTTTTTTGAGAGAGAGTGTGAGATATTTTCACTTCAAATACTTAAGTTGTACACCATGTTAAATCAAGTGTTGGTACTGTTGAAGTACAATGAAATTCTTGTGTTTATTATTTTTATCAGTAGTGTCCCTGGTGCTAGTTTTTCTTGGAAAGAAACTAACCTGTCATCCGTTTATTTTTATTGGGCCCTGTGGCCAGGCATAAAATCTGTGACCTAAAAATTTAACTTGTTAAGTTTTTAAAATAAATATAGGCCAAGTGGCCTTTCAAAAACCTAAACCTTAGTGCAGTGAAGTTTTAGGTATTTTCAGTTTAAATTTTCATCACATGGTTCAAGTGCATCCCCCTCAGCAATGACTGAGGTGGGAATGTAATCTGAGGTTATAACCGTAAAATCAATGTTTTTGTCCTAACTAGCTAATTTGATCATCGCCACTTCCAAAAGGTTATTTACACGTGTACATTGTATACCATTAAATTTTATTGTTTACAAATTTGGTACACATGCAAACAATAGTTACCTTTTCTTACACTTTCAGGTGTATCTACTCATCAAATGCAAACAACGCAAACAATACAATAGTAACTTTTGGGAGATACCAAATTCAGTGGTGCATTTTATTTTATTTTTCTATTTTGTTTCATGGCCTTATTCAAAATTTCATTTTTGGTTTCGAAATGCATCCACCCATTTCCCAAATTTAAATTTTCTATAATTTCCATATGAATTTTAATACCAGCATAAATATAACGCTTTTAATAAATAACAATCAAATCAATATACCCAAAATAAATTCAAATTTTTTTTTCACCAAAACACAAGTAAAAAGTGACAACAACAAGACAGCCTGAAGAAGGAGAAGAGTTTTCTCCGAAAATTCGCTATTAATGAAAAAATTTCCTAGTAAATTCCCATAAGTTACTTTAGATTATTAAAAGTTATCTATGTATTTGAATTGATCTCGTCGAGAGCTTTAAACCGATACCACGCACAGTCGTTTTGCACTCACAGCTGACCAGGTAAACCGCGATATTGTCAAAAGTGCTCACCGGTTCACAAGAAAGCAATTCTTAAAATGCTCAGTTCAGAACACTGCGAAATGTCCTTCGTACATTTAAATACACTGAAGAGCAATTGAATTAGAGATACCTGTCTAGTAACGTGTAGCACCACCTTTCGCCCTGATGACGGCGGTGATTCGTCTCGGCATGGACTCGACAAGACACCGGAAACGTTGGGAAGTCATACGGATCCACGAGCCCCGAACAAGCTCCCACAGTTCACGAAGATTTCATGGAGGGGGTCAGAGCCTCGAACATCTCTCTCGATGGCATCACAGATGTACTCGATTGAGGTCAGGTGACCTAGCTGGCCAAGGAAGCGAGGGCACGTCGGTTGAGTGCTCATCCAACCATTCGGATACAAATCGGGAGCTGCATTGTCTTGTTGCAGAATGAGGTCCCCAGAAGGATTTTGAAGACGCACAAACGGGAGCAAATGGTCGTCCAGGATATCCCGGTAACGTTGGCCTGTGAGGGACGATGTCACACGTACCAGGAGTCCCATTTCAGTCCACGTAAACAGTCCCCAGACGAGAATGCCCCCCCCACCAGCTTGATAAGTACCCTGCTGGCAAGAACGATCCATCGCTTCATGTGGTTTGCGCCGTACTCGTATCCAGCCATCCGCATGTACCAACGTGAATCCCGACTCATCAGTCCAGGCAACATTTTTCGACATGTCTATGGCCCAGTGGTGATGTTCCCGCGCCCATGCTAATCTTTGCACCCTGTGATGTGCGGTCAGCAGCGGTACCTTCGTGGGACGATGGCTTCTGTACCCGATAGCGAGAAGATGGTTCTGGATGGTGTGGCTGCTTACACGTTTTTGTGCACCAGCGTAAAATTGCCGAGTGATTTCTTGCACTGTGGCCCGTCTATCCGCTGTTACAATGCGAGCTAGCCGACGATGACCCCGCTCATCCACACGCTGTTGTCTACGGCAGTTGGCCCTTGCAGGGATGGTTTTACCGGATTCGATGTACTCACGGTGCACCCGTGACACAGTGGCTCGTGAAAATCCCAGTGCCTGCACGACTTCCGAGATGGAGTGACCCATTCGTCGGTTCCCGACAATTTTCTCACGATCAAATGCTCTGAGATCCTTTGTCTTACCCATACTGCGTCCGACTCTTACTGATTCTCGTCGCAGCACTCCTTTTATTGTCGGATCGCTGCATAAGTCATGTAGTTTCCCTTTACAGGGCCGCCCACAGCGCCACATTTGCATAACGCTAGCTGTCTCTAATTCAATTGCTCTTCAGTGTAGATCTCGTCGAGAGCTTTAAAACGATGCCACGCCCGGTCGTGTTGCGCTCACGGTTTCCGCGATAGACTGAGTCAAACGCGGTAGCACCCCCGGAAATATTGCATCATCTCCTCTGCGCACAGGGAGCGAGTGGAGCGTCGCGCGCACAATGTATTGCGCAACACGCGAATTGTAATCCATGCTGTTTACGAATATGCTAACAAGATTAGTGTGTGAAACGTATTTTCAATGCTATAAGGATTTCAGTTCAGACCTGTTTTTGTAACAGACGATTGGCTGTAAGTCGCCCCATACTATTCGCGGAGTTAGACGTAGTCCTACATCAAAACTGTTCTGCTGGTTTCTACTGATTTTTTGAGCTCTGGTCTACTGATTTCAGGTAAAAGTGTTTGGCAACATTGCCCCTAGCACGTGACTCATACGTCCCCGTGGTCTACCAAGGCCGTCTAGAAAGTACAAAGCCATGCCTTCAGAGAGATGAGTTCCCTTCGTTTGTGACGTCACTCCGATGTCACCCGGTCTGAATGTCGGTCTGACGTCATACACGACAGCGTTGGAAACCAATCAGAAAACTTGATTTCCATATGACGTCATACACGACAGCGTTGGAAACCAATCAGAAAACTTGATTTCCATATGCCGTCATACACGACAGCGTTGGAAACCAATCAGAAAACTTGATTTCCATATGACGTCATACACGACAGCGTTGGAAACCAATCAGAAAACTTGATTTTCATATGACGTCATACACGACAGCATTGGAAACCAATCAGAAAACTTGATTTCCATATGACGTCATACACGACAGCGTTGGAAACCAATCAGAAAACTTGATTTCCATATGACCTTATACACGACAGCGTTGGAAACCAATCAGAAAATTTGATTTTCATATGACGTCATACACGACAGCGTTGGAAACCAATCAGAAAACCTGATTTTCATATGACGTCATACACGACAGCGTTGGAAACCAATCAGAAAACCGGATTTTCATATGACGTCATGCACGACAGCATTGGAAACCAATCAGAAAACTTGATTTCCATATGACGTCATACACGACAGCGTTGGAAACCAATCAGAAAACCTGATTTCCATATGACGTCACTAAAGAACTAATTTCTTTAATGTCTTGGCATTGGGTCTTCCCGAGAGATTGAACTTCCACAACACTCCCAGAAAGAGCCGAAGTAGATATTCCATGATACATCAATGATATAAGTACACTGAAGTGCCAAAAGTCATGAGATACATATCTAGTATCGTTTAAGATCTCTAGCCCGGCGAAATGCAGCAACTCGATGTGGCAGCGATTCCACAAGTGGCCGGAAGACTTCTCTAGTGATCGTGAGCCATGGCGTCTGAACAGCCGACCAAAATTCCCTGGTATTTGTAGGTGCAAGATCTTGGGTGAGAATGGACCTTTCCACCATGTCACATAAGTGCTCTATAGGGTTCATGTTGGGCGAACGTGGTGGACACACCATCAGTCGAAACTGTCCAGAATGCTCCTCAAACCAATAGTGGACAACTTGGGCCCGATGACATAGTCGGCATGGAAAATCCCATCATTGTTAGGGTACATGAAATCCATGAAGGGCTGCAAATGGTCACCCAGCCGAGCAAAAAAGCGATTACGAGTTAATGACGTGTTTATCAGGGTTCAAACCGTGTCCGACACCCTAAGCATGTATGGAGCCACCACCAGCTTTCACAGTGTCATGTTGACAGCTTGGATCCATGGCCTCATTGGGTCTGCGCCACAGCCGAATCTCACCGTCAGCTCGTAACAACTGGCAGCGTATCTCATCAGACCACGCCACATGTTGCCAGTCTTCCAGAGTCCAATTGCCGTGTTCACGAGCCCATGCATGTGAGGCGCTCTGTCCGATGTCGTGGAGTTAGCAGAGGCACTTTGGTGGGTTTTCTGTTCCCATACCCCATGGACGCTAAATTACGCTGCACTGACCTAATGGATATGTCTCTGGTACTATACTGTGCAAATTAATTGGGACAAAGTAAAAAAAACACTCTTTTTTCCAAAACTATGCCTTTATATCATTCTATACCTTGATATACACTGATAAATACCTGTATTAGTATGAAGTATGTCCTCCTTTAGCAGAAATGACCTCTTGAATTCGTTTTGGCATTGACCCCACTAATTGAGTGCACATAGTTTTGACTTCATAATCGTTTAACCACACTTTTATAGCATTCGTTATCATGCGTTCTTTGGTTGTACAGTCCATTTTACCTAAACGTCTCTTCATAATCGTGGAACCACACTTTTATAGCATTCGTTATCATACGTTCTTTGGTTGTAATGTCCATTTTACCTAAACGTCTCTTCATAATCGTGGAACCACACTTTTGTACCATTCGTTATCATGCGTTCTTTGGTTGTACAGTCCATTTTACCTAAACGTCTCTTCATAATAGTGGAACCACACTTTTATAGCATTCGTTATCATACGTTCTTTGGTTGTACAGTCCATTTTACCTAAACGTCTCTTCATAATAGTGGAACCACACTTTTATAGCATTCGTTATCATGCGTTCTTTGGTTGTACAGTCCATTTTACCTAAACGTCTCTTCATAATCGTGGAACCACACTTTTATAGCATTCGTTATCATGCGTTCTTTGGTTGTACATTCCATTTTACCTAAACGTCTCTTCATAATAGTGGAACCACACTTTTATAGCATTCGTTATCATGCGTTCTTTGGTTGCACAGTCCATTTTACCTAAACGTCTCTTCATAATCGTGGAAATACACTTTCACAGCATTCGTTATCATGCGTTCTTTGGTTGTACAGTCCATTTTACCTAAACGTCTCTTCATAATCGTGGAACCACACTTTTATAGCATTCGTTATCATGCGTTCTTTGATTGTACAGTCCATTTTACCTAAACGTCTCTTCACAATCGTGGAACCACACTTTTATAGCATTCGTTATCATGCGTTCTTTGGTTGTACAGTCCATTTTACCTAAACGTCTCTTCATAATCGTGGAACCACACTTTTATAGCATTCGTTATCATACGTTCTTTGGTTGTACAGTCCATTTTACCTAAACGTCTCTTCATAATAGTGGAACCACACTTTTATAGCATTCGTCATCAGGCGTTCTTTGGTTGTACAGTCCATTTTACCTAAACGTCTCTTCATAATCGTGGAACCACACTTTTATAGCATTCGTTATCATGCGTTCTTTGGTTGTACAGTCCATTTTACCTAAACGTCTCTTCATAATCGTGGAACCACACCTTTATAGCATTCGTTATCATGCGTTCTTTGGTTGTACAGTCCATTTTACCTAAACGTCTCTTCATAATAGTGGAACCACACTTTTATAGTATACGTTATCATACGTTCTTTGGTTGTACAGTCCATTTTACCTAAACGTCTCTTCATATTAGTGGAACCACACTTTTATAGCATTCGTTATCATGCGTTCTTTGGTTGTACAGTCCATTTTACCTAAACGTCTCTTCATAATCGTGGAACCACACTTTTATAGCATTCGTTATCATGCGTTCTTTGGTTGTACAGTCCATTTTACCTAAACGTCTCTTCATAATAGTGGAACCACACTTTTATAGCATTCGTTATCATACGTTCTTTGGTTGTACAGTCCATTTTACCTAAACGTCTCTTCATAATAGTGGAACCACACTTTTATAGCATTCGTTATCATGCGTTCTTTGGTTGTACAGTCCATTTTACCTAAACGTCTCTTCATAATCGTGGAACCACACTTTTATAGCATTCGTTATCATGCGTTCTTTGGTTGTACAGTCCATTTTACCTAAACGTCTCTTCATAATAGTGGAACCACACTTTTATAGCATTCGTTATCATACGTTCTTTGGTTGTACAGTCCATTTTACCTAAACGTCTCTTCATAATAGTGGAACCACACTTTTATAGCATTCGTTATCAGGCGTTCTTTGGTTGTACAGTCCATTTTACCTAAACGTCTCTTCATAATCGTGGAACCACACTTTTATAGCATTCGTTATCATGCGTTCTTTGGTTGTACAGTCCATTTTACCTAAACGTCTCTTCATAATCGTGGAACCACACTTTTATAGCATTCGTTATCATGCGTTCTTTGGTTGTACAGTCCATTTTACCTAAACGTCTCTTCATAATAGTGGAACCACACTTTTATAGCATTCGTTATCATACGTTCTTTGGTTGTACAGTCCATTTTACCTAAACGTCTCTTCATAATAGTGGAACCACACTTTTATAGCATTCGTTATCATGCGTTCTTTGGTTGTACAGTCCATTTTACCTAAACGTCTCTTCATAATCGTGGAACCACACTTTCATAGCATTCGTTATCATGCGTTCTTTGGTTGTACAGTCCATTTTACCTAAACGTCTCTTCATAATCGTGGAACCACACTTTTATAGCATTCGTTATCATGCGTTCTTTGGTTGTACAGTCCATTTTACCTAAACGTCTCTTCATAATAGTGGAACCACACTTTTATAGCATTCGTTATCATACGTTCTTTGGTTGTACAGTCCATTTTACCTAAACGTCTCTTCATAATAGTGGAACCACACTTTTATAGCATTCGTTATCATGCGTTCTTTGCTTGTACAGTCCATTTTACCTAAACGTCTCTTCATAATAGTGGAACCACACTTTTATAGCATTCGTTATCATGCGTTCTTTGGTTGTACAGTCCATTTTACCTAAACGTCTCTTCATAATCGTGGAACCACACTTTTATAGCATTCGTTATCATGCGTTCTTTGGTTGTACAGTCCATTTTACCTAAACGTCTCTTCATAATCGTGGAACCACACTTTTATAGCATTCGTTATCATGCGTTCTTTGGTTGTACAGTCCATTTTACCTAAACGTCTCTTCATAATAGTGGAACCACACTTTTATAGCATTCGTTATCATGCGTTCTTTGGTTGTACAGTCCATTTTACCTAAACGTCTCTTCATAATCGCGGAATCACACTTTTATAGCATTCGTTATCATGCGTTCTTTGGTTGTACAGTCCATTTTACCTAAACGTCTCTTCATAATAGTGGAACCACACTTTTATAGCATTCGTTATCATGCGTTCTTTGGTTGTACAGTCCATTTTACCTAAACGTCTCTTCATAATCGTGGAACCACACTTTTATAGCATTCGTTATCATGCGTTCTTTGGTTGTACAGTCCATTTTACCTAAACGTCTCTTCATAATCGTGGATCCACAGTTTTATAGCATTCGTTATCATGCGTTCTTTGGTTGTACAGTCCATTTTACCTAAACGTGTCTTCAAAATATTCCACAAGTTTTCTACGGGATTTAAGTCTGGTGAATTTCCAGGCCAATGAATTTGACTTTTACAGCATGAAATTCTTGACCAATTTTAAATTGTGACATGGGCCAAGTCATGTTGAAATGTCCCGTCAAAAGTTTGCAAGAATTCAACAATCCTACGTTGTAATATTTCTACGTACTTGGCTGAATTCATCATACCTTGAACAGGAACTAAGTTTCCAGTGCCATTTGATGGGAAAACCCCCAAAACATCTGTTTCAGAGGGTGTTTTACAGTTTGTTTTACACGCTCAGGTCTTAAGGGTTCGCAGTTGCTTCGTCTAACGACATTTGTTTGGTAACCCTGCACAAATAAATGAGTTTCATCACTGAAAATTACCTTTTTCTAGTCGTCAGCAGTCCGTGATTTATATTTTTTGACCCATGCTAAACGTTTTATCTTCATTTTCGCATTCAAATATTGTTTTTTCGTTAGTCTTCTTGCCTTCCGGCCAACTTCCAGATGCCTATGGCGTACAGTTGAATCACTAACATCACTACCCCTAGCCAATAAATCTCTTTGAAGGTCGGTGCTTGATTTTGTTTGGATTTATTTTACTATTCCTGATTAGATATTTATCGGTTCGTGGAGTTGTTTTTCGTTTTCTTCCACATTTACCTCTCCTTTTTGGAGACGATGATCCAGATGCATTGTATCGCGTAAGCAGTCTTGATACACTTGATTTGCCTACACAAACTGCAGAAGCGATATCTCTCACTGTCATAGAAGTGTGATCCTTCAGAGCAATTATTTTTGCACGCTTCCTTGGGGAGATATCCATTTTTCAATACACGAAAGCAACACGTACTCACAGAGAGCAAAAACTAACATCCACCTGTCAAAAAACGAAAGCTCACAACTGAAGCTGAAGTGCCTATTTCCTGATTTAAAACCGGCCAAACCACATTCTTACTATCAAGTTCTAACAGTCACACCCACCTCACAGCTGATAAAACCGGTTTACGTAGGTTTCCGACATCAACTGGCGACCACATTACAATTCTGAGAATAAAATAGCTTGCCCCAATTAGTTTGCACGGTATAGTATCTTCTGCATTGAATGTGGATGTTATTTAAACCAGTGTCGCTTGTCTGTTAGCATGGACAATCCTGGACGCCGCTTGTCACGGTCATTCAGCACCTATGGTCACTCACTGCGCTCTCCGCGGTGGGCATACCTGCCAACTAGTACGGAATGTCCGTAGTTTCTACGGATTTAGTTGTCTGACTACGGAACTATGGAATTCACGGTCAAAACTACGGATTCTTCGAATTTTCATGTTTTGTTTTATTTTGTTATTCTTTTATGATATCATCATCATCATCATCATCATTGTCAACCATTATCAATCCACTGCTGGACGAAGGTCTCCCCAAGTTTCCTCCACAACGGTCTGTCTTGTGCCAGTCTCCTCCATGTCACTCCCGCATACTTTCGAATTTCATCCACCCATCTTCCATGTGGTCGTCTTCTGGGCCTTTTCCTGTCCCTTGGAATCCAATCTAAAATTTCGGCTGTCCATCGATGGTCTGTTCTTCTGGCAGTATGTCCAGCCCATTGCCATTTCAGGGATTTAACTCTGATCATGATGTCTTCCACTCTTGTCATTTTTCGGATCCACGCGTTCCTCTTCTTATCTCTCCTGGTTACACCAAGCATGCACCTCTCCATGCTGCTTTGAGTTGTCTGCAGCCTTTGTATGTCTCTTTTAGTTAAGGTCCACGTCTCTGCACCATACGTAAGCACTGGAAGGATGCATTGATCAAACACTTTTCTTTTAAGACATAATGGCATCTTGCTCTTGAAAATTATGCTGTTTCTTCCAAAAGCTCTCCAGGCAAGTTTTGTACGCCGATTAATTTCTTCACCAATGTGACCCTCACTTGATATCTGCTGTCCAAGATAAACGTACGTGTCTGTTATCTCCAGCTTTTCTCCATCAATCGATAAATCTTCATTTCTTGTGAAAGCATTGAACATCACTTTTGTCTTCTGAAAGTTCATTTTTAATCCCACTTCTTTACTCTTGTCAGCAAGTTCCTGGATCATACTCTGTAGCTCTGATGGGGTAGTTGCAAAAATGACTATGTCATCAGCAAAACGAAGGTGGGTTAGATAATCTCCATTAATCTTTATCACTTTGTTTTCCCAGTTCAGTGAGTGAAAGACATTTTCCAATGTGGCATTAAAGAGCTTCGGAGATATGGTGTCACCTTGTCTCACTCCTTTTCCAATTTTTATGTGTGTTGTATTTTCAAACAGCCGAATCTTTGCACTTGCATTTTCATAGATGTTATTAATAATATTAATGTATGCATCTTCAATACCGCAGGATTTCAGAGCCATTGCAACTGCTGATGGTTTCACCGAATCAAAGGCTTTTTCATAATATACATGAGATTTTTAAGAGGATTCACGAAATTCCCCTTGTTTTTTTTTTAAAGTCATCGTTTAGATCATTCTCAAGATCGATGCAAAACTAAAGATTTTGTGTGTGTGTGTGTGTGTGTGTGTGGATCGAGGAATGGAATTGAATGTCCCCTTCAATTGAATGTCCCCTTTGTCTGGCTCTCACTACCACGCCTCGTTCAAACTCTGATAATTCACGTCGGCTTGCCATACTCCTACTGGCAGTTGTTCAGCCTGACTCACGAGATTACACCTCGCTGGCCGCCCCGGGTGGCGCAGTGGTCTAAGGTGCTGGCCTCTGATCATTCGTCCGTAAGGGGTTCGGGTTAGAATCCCGGTCAGGCATGGATGTTGTGTTTGTCTTACGGCACTGGCTCTCTCTCTTCCCTGGAACCAGTGACCCTAAATTAGGGACGGGCGACTGCTTATAGCCCATTGAGTTGCTCACGGTGGTCGTTAAACCTCCAATCAATCAATGAATGGATGTTGTGTTTGTCTTACGGCACTGGCTCTCTCCCTTCCCTGGAACCAGTGACCCTAAATTAGGGACGGGCGACTGCTTATAGCCCATTGAGTTGCTCACGGCGGTCGTTACACCTGCAATCAATCAATGAATGGATGTTGTGTTTGTCTTACGGCACTGGCTCTCTCCCTTCCCTGGAGCCAGTGACCCTAAATTAGGGACGGGCGACTGCTTATAGCCCATTGAGTTGCTCACGGCGGTCGTTAAACCTCCAATCAATCAATGAATGGATGTTGTGTTTGTCTTACGGCACTGGCTCTCTCCCTTCCCTGGAACCAGTGACCCTAAATTAGGGACGGGCGACTGCTTATAGCCCATTGAGTTGCTCACGGCGGTCGTTAAACCTCCAATCAATCAATGAATGGATGTTGTGTTTGTCTTACGGCACTGGCTCTCTCCCTTCCCTGGAGCCAGTTACCCTAAATTAGGGACGGGCGACTGCTTATAGCCCATTGAGTTGCTCACGGTGGTCGTTAAACCTCCAATCAATGCATTAATGGATGTTGTGTTTGTCTTACGGCACTGGCTCTCTCCCTTCCCTGGAGCCAGTGACCCTAAATTAGGGACGGGCGACTGCTTATAGCCCATTGAGTTGCTCACGGCGGTCGTTACACCTGCAATCAATCAATGAATGGATGTTGTGTTTGTCTTACGGCACTGGCTCTCTCCCTTCCCTGGAACCAGTGACCCTAAATTAGGGACGGGCGACTGCTTATAGCCCATTGAGTTGCTCACGGTGGTCGTTAAACCTCCAATCAATCAATGAATGGATGTTGTGTTTGTCTTACGGCACTGGCTCTCTCCCTTCCCTGGAGCCAGTGACCCTAAATTAGGGACGGGCGACTGCTTATAGCCCATTGAGTTGCTCACGGCGGTCGTTAAACCTCCAATCAATCAATGAATGGATGTTGTGTTTGTCTTACGGCACTGGCTCTCTCCCTTCCCTGGAACCAGTGACCCTAAATTAGGGACGGGCGACTGCTTATAGCCCATTGAGTTGCTCACGGCGGTCGTTAAACCTCCAATCAATCAATGAATGGATGTTGTGTTTGTCTTACGGCACTGGCTCTCTCCCTTCCCTGGAACCAGTGGCCCCAAATTAGGGACGGGCGACTGCTTATAGCCCATTGAGTTGCTCACGGTGGTCGTTAAACCTCCAATCAATCAATGAATGGATGTTGTGTTTGTCTTACGGCACTGGCTCTCTCCCTTCCCTGGAACCAGTGACCCTAAATTAGGGACGGGCGACTGCTTATAGCCCATTGAGTTGCTCACGGTGGTCGTTAAACCTCCAATCAATCAATGAATGGATGTTGTGTTTGTCTTACGGCACTGGCTCTCTCCCTTCCCTGGAACCAGTGACCCTAAATTAGGGATGGGCGACTGCTTATAGCCCATTAAGTTGCTCACGGTGGTCGTTAAACCTCCAATCAAAAAAAAAAAAACACCTCGCTGTTGATAAAAATCCTTGCGTACGTCGAAGCCCTTATACGAAGGCACCGCCAGTTGAAAATTTGCGTACTGCTATCCAATTAGTTTTAGCACTTCAGCTTATAAGCATCGGTGGCATGGTGCCAGTCTGGCAACCGTTGTACGTGACTTTCCATCGGTTAATCCAAAGTGACCGCTGATCTCCACAAGCTTAAGAGCACTAAGGTATTGACGAGCCATTTTTCATTGTGCGTCCGTGCGATTTGGATCTTTTGTAAAGAATGTTCATCTCTTTCATCAAATACACTGTCTAACAACAAGCAATGGACACCTGTGATAGCAAAGGAAAACGAAGTTTATTCACCTTCAATAGTTGGTGGAGCCTCCACGAGCGGCGATTACAGCTGCGACCCTCCGGGGCATACTCTCAACCAGGCGTTGTACGACGGCTAGCGGTATTTTCTTCCACTCGGCTTGGAGAAGACAGGTCAGTTCCTTCTCCGATTTCGGACGGTGGGGGCACCCCTTAAGTCGACGCTCCAACTCGTCCCAGAGGTGCTCGATAGGGTTAAGGTCCGGGGCCAGTCCATTCGATTAACCCCATTGTCACCATACCAAGCCATGGTGGACCTCGCAACATGACAGGTGGCATTGTCATCCTGAAAGTAACATGGGTCCACCCCGTAAAACTGCCACAACGTAGGAAGCGCATGGTCATCCAAAATGGTGCAGTAGGTCTCGGCGTTGAGTCTACCAGGAATTGCGACCAAGGGTCCCGTGCCATACCAAGAGAAACACCCCCATAGCATAATTCCACCGCCGCCGAACTTTACAGTTGGCACAACACATTCCAGCACGAGGTGTTCTCTAGACAGACGCCAAACCCAGACTCTCCCATCCGAACGGTAGAGGGTGAACCTTGATTCGTCGCTCCAGAGAACCTGTTTCCACTGTTCAAAGGACGTTCTTTGCCCCACGTTAGCCGAGCAGCGCTATTGGACTTGGTGATCAAAGGCTTGTGGGCGGCAGCACGTCCATGATAACCGAGCAGATGGGCTTCCTTACGGATGGTATTCATCGAAAGAACACTCCCGGATGCCTGTTGAAACTCCTCGCGGATGTGGCCCATCGATTTGGTGCGGTTCTTCCGAATTTCTCTGGCCAGCACCCGTCGGTCTCCAACTTCCAGTTCTGTGGGTCTGCCGGGTCGGGACACATTCGGACAGTCACATCTCATCTTCCACTTGCCAATCACGTAGGCCACTGTCGATTTTGGGTACTTCAACTCGCTGGATATGTCATCGGCCATTTCTGTGATACTCGACGATTACACCTTTCTCGAAATCAGAGAGCTCCGAACTGCGTGGCATCTATAGCATGCGATTGGTTGCGTTGTTGTTTCCCACACGATATTTAACGGAGGCGGCCGTGGCATGTATCAGGACCGTAGATACCGTCGATTGCAGGGGTGTCCAATTACTTGTTGTTAGATAGTGTAGAAGTCATAGCTCTTTCCACGTTTATAAGTGACTCGCGGAAAAAATTTCTTATCGACCGCCACCGAGAATCGAACCCAGGTTCTGCCAGTTACGCGCCGGATATGGTTCCACTGCACCCCAGGGGCCTCGAAATTCTCCAGACTAACAAACGACAAACTGCCAAGCCCCGTGGCAGGTCGCTGCTGATGAGAAATTCTTCCGTGACTCACTTATAAACGTGGAAAGAGCGATGACTTCTATTTGATGTCCCTGGTCCACGCCGACTGTGTATATATCTCGTTCATTCACAAGAAAGTTCTTTATTTTGCCGTTTTGAGAATGGCTAAAACGAAATGTCCATTGTTCGAAAATGTCAATTAATCATTCACACATGTACACTGACGAGCAATTGAATTAGAGACAGCTGGCGTTATTCAAATGTGGCGCTGTGGGCGGCACTGTAAACGGAAGCGACATGACGTACGCAGCGATCCGACAATATAAGGAGTGATGCGACGGGAATTAGTGAGAGTCCGACGCAGTGTGGGTAAAACGAAGGATCTAAGCGCATTTGACCGTGGGCAAATTGTCTTGGCCATACGAATGGGTCACTCCATCTCGGAAGTCGTGCCGGCACTGGGATTTTCACGAGGCACTGTGTCACGGGTGCACCGTGAGTACATCGAATCCGGTAAAACCATCCCTGCAAGGGCCAACTGCCGTGGACACCAGCGTGTGGATGAGCGGGGTCATCGTCGGCTAGCTCGCATTGTAACAGCGGATAGACGGGCCACAGTGCAAGATATCACTCGGCAATTTTACGCTGGTGCACAAAAACGTGTAAGCAGCCACACCCTCCAGAAACATCTCCTCGCTATGGGGTACAGAAACCATCGTCCCACGAGGGTACCGCTGCTGACCGCACATCACAGGGTGCAAATATTACCATGGGCGCGGGAGCATCGCCACTGGACCCTAGACATGTCGAAAAATGTTGCCTGGACTGATTAGTCGGGATTCACGTTGGTACATGCGGATGGCAGGATGGGAGTACGGCGCAAACCACATGAAGCGATGGATCCTTCTTGCCAGCAGGGTACTCTTCAAGCTGGTGGGGGTGGTATTCTCGTCTGGGGACTGTTTACGTGGACTGAAATGTTACCCCTGGTACGTGTGACATCGTCCCTCACAGGTCAACGCTACCGGGATATCCTGGACGACCATTTGCTCCCGTTTGTGCGTCTTCAACATCCCACTGGGGACCTCATTCTGCAACAAGACAATGCAGCTCCCGAATTGTATCCGAATGGTTGGATGAACACTCCACAGACGTGACCTCGCTTCCTTGGCCAGGTAGGTCACTTGACCTCAATCCCATCGAGCACAGCTACGATGCCATCGAGAGAGATGAGCCCCGTCCATCAAATCTTCGTGAACTGTGGGAGCTTGTTCAGGGGTCGTGGATCCGTATGGCTTCCCAACGCTTCCGGTGTCTTGTCGAGTCCATGCCGAGACGAATCGCCGTCGTCATCAGGGCGAAAGGTGGTGCTACACGTTACTAGACAGGTAGCTCTAATTCAATTACTCTTCAGTGTGTATCAAATCTTCGTGAACTGTGGGAGCTTGTTCAGGGGTCGTGGATCCGTATGGCTTCCCAACGCTTCCGGTGTCTTGTCGAGTCCATGCCGAGACGAATCGCCGCCGTCATCAGGGCGAAAGGTGGTGCTACACGTTACTAGACAGGTAGCTCTAATTCAATTGCTCTTCAGTGTGTATCAAATCTTCGTGAACTGTGGGAGCTTGTTCAGGGGTCGTGGATCCGTATGGCTTCCCAACGCTTCCGGTGTCTTGTCGAGTCCATGCCGAGACGAATCGCCGTCGTCATCAGGGCGAAAGGTGGTGCTACACGTTACTAGACAGGTAGCTCTAATTCAATTGCTCTTCAGTGTGTATCAAATCTTCGTGAACTGTGGGAGCTTGTTCAGGGGTCGTGGATCCGTATGGCTTCCCAACGCTTCCGGTGTCTTGTCGAGTCCATGCCGAGACGAATCGCCGCCGTCATCAGGGCGAAAGGTGGTGCTACACGTTACTAGACAGGTAGCTCTAATTCAATTGCTCTTCAGTGTGTATCAAATCTTCGTGAACTGTGGGAGCTTGTTCAGGGGTCGTGGATCCGTATGGCTTCCCAACGCTTCCGGTGTCTTGCCGAGTCCATGCCGAGACGAATCGCCGTCGTCATCAGGGCGAAAGGTGGTGCTACACGTTACTAGACAGGTAGCTCTAATTCAATTGCTCTTCAGTGTGTATCAAATCTTCGTGAACTGTGGGAGCTTGTTCAGGGGTCGTGGATCCGTATGGCTTCCCAACGCTTCCGGTGTCTTGTCGAGTCCATGCCGAGACGAATCGCCGTCGTCATCAGGGCGAAAGGTATCTCTAATTCAATTGCTCTTCAGTGTGCATTTGACAATTAAATAGTCATTTAATCTCGGGTGCGCCTTACGCGCGTATTTCTGGAAATGCTTACTACCTTCCGTGTAAGCTGTAATTTTATTCATCGTTGGTTTGATTGAACCTGGTGCAACTCAAAACTGCATGCAAATAATGATAACAAAAATTGTACTTTATATTTCAATAGGGTGTTGAAACATGTGTTCCAGAATCTCATCATCTAAATCTCAGAGCTGATTATTACAGGAAAATGTTGGAAGACATTGGCTATGAAATACTTCTATGTGAAGACGACCATAGAACATATTCTTATAGCAATGAAGCTGAATGCAGAAGTACGTATTAAAAATAATTTTATTTTCATTTTTTTTTTTTGATTGCAGGTTTAACGACCACCGTGAGCAACTCAATGGGCTTTGAGCAGTCGCCCGTCCCTAATTTAGGATCACTGGTTCCAGGGAAGGGAGAGATCCAGTGCCGTAAAACAAACACAACATCCACGCTTCACCCCGATTCGAACCCGGACCTTTCTGAAACGAATGGTCAGAAGACTACTCTGCGACATGACCGGCAAAATCAAAATTGATTTTTATGGGTCAGACCAAATATCATAATTGTTGCCTGATTATCTATATACACTGACGGAAAAAATATCCCAACACCAAGAAGGGTTTGTGTTAGATAAACGACAGTTGGTAGGCGGTGAGAGTACATCTGTAAGATGACGTCTATGCAAATTTCGCGCTCGGCGCATACGTGTGGCGCTAGTAGCGCCCCTCGGAACATGCAAAGCAGGTTTGTTGTAAATACGCGCTGTAACGTTCGTGAGCGTTAGTTATCGTTGAGATTCGACGTAGTGTGTTGATGTTAGTCAAGAATGCCTTTAAGAAGACGAAGAAGCCATTATCAACAGCTCACGGAGTTTGAACGAGGTCGTGTAATAGGACTACGAGAAGGTGGATTTTCTTTCCGCAATATTGCAGAACGACTTGGCAGGAATGTAGCCACTGTGCATGATTGTTGGCAGCGGTGGTCAAGGGAAGGTACTGCCTCAAGAAGACCGGGTTCTGGCCTGCAACGTGGCACTATTGAGAGGGAAGACAGCCGCGTACGGCGTATTGCCGTGGCGCATCGTACTGCGTCTGCGGCAGCAATTCAATCTGCAGTTGCCACCACAGTTACACAACGAACTGTTACAAATCGGTTACTTGAAGGACAGCTCCGAGCCTGACACCCTGTGGCGTGCATTCCACTTTCTCCAAACCACTGCCGCTTGCGACGTCAGTGGTGTCAAGCTAGAGCTCATTGGAGGACGGAGTGGAGATCTGTTGTTTTTTCTGATGAACGCCGGTTCTGCCTGGGTGCCAGTGATGGCCGTGTGTTGGTTAGAAGGAGGCCAGGTGAGCGCCTGCAACCAACCTGTCTGCGGCCGAGACACACTAGACCTACACCTGGAGTTATGGTCTGGGGAGCAATTTCCTATGACAGCAGGAGCACTCTCGTGGTTATCCCACGCACCCTGACAGCACATTGTACGTTGGTCTGGTGATTCAACCTGTTGTGCTGCCATTCATGAACAGCATTCCAGGGGTGTTTTCCAACAGGATAACGCTCGCCCGCATACCGCTGTTGTAACCCAACATGCTTTACAGAGTGTCGATATGTTGCCGTGGCCTGCTAGATCACCAGATCTTTTACCGATCGAGAACGTATGGGACATCATTGGACGACAACTCCAGCGTCACCCCCAACCAGCATTAACCGTCCCTGTGTTGACCGACCAAGTGCAACAGGCATGGAACTCCATCCCACAAACTGACATCCAGCACCTGTGCGACACAATGCATGAACGTTTGCGTGCTTGCATTCAACATTCTGGCGGTTACACCGGTTATTAATGTACCAGCATTTCAATGGCTCTTCTCGCGCTTACATTAAGCTCTGATCTTGAAACCTTAATCGATTAAATATGTTACTTATACAAATGTATTGCCGCCATTTCATTCCTCTACAACTATTTTTTCGTGGTGTTGGGATTTTTTTCCGTCAGTGTATTACTTCTGTGAGACCTATTTTGAGAGAACGGTTGAACGTAAAAATATAGTTGAGGTATCAAAATAAAGGTCTTACCATGTAGAAGTGCCAGTCGAACGGAAAGCTGACATTAGGGCAACGGTTCGGGCATGGCGGGGTGGCAAAGCTCCCATGTAAAGTCTATGGGAGAAGCGTGCGGTCCTTATCTACATCAGGCGCTCAGTTTAGTGTCAGACTTGATGCGTGCATGGTGTTCTATGATCAGTCCTAAAGTAAGTCAATACTTTATTGCATACTTACCCTTAACAGAATGTCTCTCCCGCAGAGAAAAAAAGAGAAAAGAAAATAAACGTAAGAGCCTTGCTAGAAGGTGTGAGCGATCAATGTGTCGCAACTACACTGGCGGAAAGTGAAAAAAGAACACCAAGAAGGAATTGGCGGACGATCATGAAAATTTACATATGTTAATGGGGTCGAGTTTACGTAGGTGTGATGTTAATTTCGGGACCAACCGGTGAGCGCTTACGCCACAGCACGGCATAATATGCAAATTATCGTCGGTGGTATTTAAGGAGTACGGTGAAGTAAATGGAATCAGTCGTCGGCGTACGGACACGCGCGAAGAACCTGAGGAAGCTGCAATGCCTGGACGTACGATTTCAGCAGTTATCGGACTTTGGGCGAGGTCGTCTAGTCTGACTCCGCGAGGCCGGGTGGTCGTATCGTCGTATTGCGAAGCGAATTGGACGAGAAGTATCGGTGGTGGTACGATGGTGGCGTAGATGGTCCGAGGAACATTCCCACACGACAAGACGTTGAATCGGGAGTCACAGACGGACTGATGAGCGGACCGATCGACGCATAAGAAGAGCGGCGTTGTCAAGCAGAACATCCACTGCGACGCAAATCCCAGCTGCCGTTGCACCTGGGGTGACTGTGCGAATAATCCGCAACCGTCTACTGGATGCAGGACTACGTGCACGTGTGCCTCTGACTCCAGCCCACCATCAGGAACGGCTGCAGTGGTGCCGCCAACGTCTGCACTGGAGAACGCAATGGCGATCTGTCGTGTTCAGCGATGAAAGCAGATTCTGCTTGGGAGCCTCCGATGGCCGTATGCGTGTTCGTAGACGCCCAGAGGAGCGTCTCCACCCTTCTTGCGTCTGCCAACGTCACACAGGGCATACACCTGGTCTCCTGGTGTGGGGAGCGATCAGCTATCACTCCCGTACACAACTAGTGTTTGTACCGGGTACGTTAAACAGCACCTCCTACATCAACAACATCATTCAGCCCGTTGTTGTGCCATTTGTAAGGTCGGTCCATCGTGGTGTTTTCCAGCAAGATAACGCACGCCCACACACGGCACGTGCAAAGCAACATTCCCTTCAGGGTGTGAGACAACTTCCATGGCATGCACGTTCACCGGATTTGCCCCCCATTGAGCACGTGTGCGATTTTATGAGACAACGACTTATCCGGTCTCCACGGCCAGCCACGACCATCCCCGATTTACGCGTCCAGGTTGAGGATGCTTGGAACTCAATACCCCAAACTTACATCCAACATCTGTACGACAGACTCCATGCCAGAATTGCACAGTGTGACGCAGTTCATGGCGGTTCAACCTCGTACTAACCATGTTACATGGAAATGTTATTTTTCAGTTTACCAGCAAATACAGCTGTATTTTGCCATAATGTTTTGATCACGTTATCCTCTGTATTCCGTTATCATGCTGTATAAATTTCGTTGGTATCAGACGTCTCCTTCTTGGTGTTCTTTTTTCACTTTCTAGCCACGACCATCCCCGATTGAGGCGTCCAGGTTGAGGATGCTTGGAACTCAATACCCCAAACTTACATCCAACATCTGTACGACAGACTCCATGCCAGAATTGCACAGTGTGACGCAGTTCATGGCGGTTCAACCTCGTACTAACCATGTTACATGGAAATGTTATTTTTCAGTTTACCAGCAAATACAGCTGTATTTTGCCATAATGTTTTGATCACGTTATCCTCTGTATTCCGTTATTATGCTGTATAAATTTCGTTGGTATCAGACGTCTTATGTTTGGTGTTCTTTTTTTACTTTCCGGCAGTGTATATATTAATTCTATAAGGTTTTTTTACTGTGAGACCTATTTTGAGAGAACGGATGAACGAAAATCATAATTGAGATATCAAAATAAAGGTCTTACCATGTAGAAGTGCTAGTCGAAGGGAAAGCTGAGATTAGGGCAACGGTTCGGGCGTGGCGGGGCGGGGCGGGGCGGCAAAGCTCCCATGTAAAGTCTATGGGAGAAGCGTGCGGTCCTTATCTACATCAGGCGCTCAGTTTAGTGTCAGACTTGATGCGTGCATGGTGTTCTATGATCAGTCCTAAAGTAAGTCAATACTTTATTGCATACTTACCCTTAACAGAATGTCTCTCCCGCAGAGAAAAAAGAAAGAAGGAAAACGTAAGAGCCTTGCTGGAAGGTGTGAGTGATCAATTGGTCGCAACTACACTGAAGAGCAATTGAATTAGAGATACCTGTCTAGTAAGGTGAAGCTCCACCTTTCGCCCTGATGACGGCGTCGATTCGTCTCGGCATGGACTCGACAAGACACCGGAAGCGTTGGGAAGCCATACGGATCCACGACCCCTGAACAAGCTCCCACAGTTCCCGAAGATTTGATGGAGGGGGTCAGAGCCTCGAACATCTCTCACGATGGCATCACAGATGTACTCGATTGAGGTCAGGTGACCTAGCTGGCCAAAGAAGCGAGGTAACGTCGGTGGAGTGTTCATCCAACCATTCGGATACAATTCGGGAGCTGCATTGTCTTGTTGCAGGATGAGGTCCCCAGTGGGATGTTGAAGACGCACGAACGGGAGCAAGTGGTCGTCCAGGATATCCCGGTAACGTTGACCTGTGAGGGACGATGTCACACGTACCAGGGGTCCCAATTCAGTCCACGTAAACAGTCCCCAGACGAGAATGCCACCCACACCAGCGTGAAGAGTACCCTGCTGGCAAGAAGGATCCATCGCTTCATGTGGTTTGCGCCGTACTCGTATCCTGCCATCCGCATGTACCAACGTAAATCTCAACTCATCAGTCCAGGCAACATTTTCCCACATGTCTAGGGTCCAGTGACGATGTTCCCGCGCCCATACTAATCTTTGCACCCTGTGATGTGCGGTCAGCAGCGGTACCCTCGTGGGACGATGGTTTCTGTACCCCATAGCGAGGAGTTGGTTCTGGATGGTGTGGCTGCTTACACGTTTTTGTGCACCAGCGTTAAATTGCCGAGTGATTTCTTGCACTGTGGCGCGTCTATCCGCTGTTACAATGCTAGCTAGCCGACGATGACCCCGCTCATCCAAACGCTCTTGTCCACGGCAGTTGGCCCTTGCAGGGATGGTTTTACCGGAATCGATGTACTCACAGTGCACCCGTGACACAGTGGCTCGTGAAAATCCCAGTGCCTGCGCGACTTCTGAGATGGAGTGACCAATTTGTCGTGCCCCGACAATTTGCTCAAGATGAAATGCGCTTAGATCCTTTGTCTTACCCATTCTGCGTCCGACTCTTACTGATTCCCGTCGCATCACTCCTTATATTGTCGGATCGCTGCATACGTCATGTCGTTTCGGTTTACAGGGCCGCCCACAGCGCCACATTTGCATAACGCCATGTCTCTAATTCAATTGTTCTTCAATGTATATACACTAATTGTCATAAAATATCCGCGCACCAAGAAAAATCCGCGCGATTAACGCGAAAATCGGCGAATAGCTAAGGGAGGGCAGACATGCGAATGATTAAAGTTTCGTGCGATTTCGCATGACCGCGCATCCAAGCCCGACGCTGCATCGCAATCCCTAGGGCTTATAAGGCGCCGCGCAGGGGACTCCACATTCGTGTCGAAGTGCACGGTAAGAGTCAGGTCAGATCCCTGAGCGACAGACATGCCGAGGAGCCGCCGTAGATGTACGTACGGACAACTGACAGAGTTCGAAGGAGGCCGTATCGTCGGAATGAGAGAGAGAGGGGCAGGCTGGCCGGCGCGTCGAATCGTCTTCCATTTGGGCCGGTCGGATCATGTTGAGAGCAATGTGCACGGGAAGGCAACCAGACACTGCGGACCACACAACCAGGAGAGAGGATCGTGAGAGCGTCACGTACAGATGCAACGGCATCCTTGTCCAATATCCAGATACATGTGGCGGCTGTACAAGGAACTCCTGTGTTTGCCAACACCATTTCCAGACTCCTGGCAGAGGCTAATCTGCACTCTGGACGGCCCCAACGTATTCTGCCATTAACACCTGGCCATCAGCTGCGTTCAGTGCAGTGATGTCAGCAGTATGCAACGTGGAATGCTACGGACTGGCGACGCATAGTGTTCAGCGACGAATCCCGCTTCTGTATGGGAACGGACGACCACCGTGTCAGGGTGTGGAGGACCGCAGGTGAGCGCTACAATCCCAACCTCACTGTAAATTGGGACACGTCCCGAACAACAGGCGCGTTAGTCTGGGCAGCCATCGCGTATGACAGCCGGACTTCCCTTACAGTGATCCGATGGACGTTGAGAGCCCATCACCACGTAAAGAGATCCTGCGGTCTCATGTGCTACCCTTCCTGGACGGCCCGGATGGGTCGCAAGATCTCTACGGTCCCTTCGCACACTGCTCGGAGCCATTTTCGAACAAGATAACGCCCGTCAGCACACGGCTCGGGTTTACGAGGACTGTCTACGTCATGCTGTGATGCTTCCGTGGCCTGCCAGATCGCCTGATCTTTTTCCCATCGAGCATATGTGTTCGTGATTTAGAGCGTCAGTTGCAAGAAGTGTGGGCCCGTCTCTCCCAGGTTAACATACGGCGTCACTTTGACTCCGTGCCCGACCGTATCACCGCATGTAACCGAGGACGAGGCGGTCCGACGCGGCACTAACATTGACCGTAATGTGTACCGTATGTCCGTGGCAAATCGTTTTGCTGCAGTGATATTGTAAGCACTTCAGTCCTTGGTATGCACCATCTCACTACTAAAATCTCATTTCAATCCGATGCCTCCTTCTTGGTGAGCGGATTTTTGCGACAATGAGTGTATAAAGGCGGAGTTGGAAGAAATGTAGGCCTCCAAAAAATTGGAGGGACCGTGAAACTTAAATTAACGCATTCGCTTTCATAAAAAAGTAAATTTGACAGGGTTTTTGTTAAACATGAAAATAAACTAGGCTTGGTACATATCTTCACATATCCATGTAATACCGAGATGATTGCTCCCCATACACTGGCGTGCAAAAATTAAGGACGAGGCGGTTTTTCGAATGTAACGTCGTTCAGAAATGCTCCACATCGACTCAAATCATACCATAAGATCCCCAAGATGTAAGATTATGGGACAAGTGAGCAAAACCGTCCAAACAAGGAATCCAAAGGATATAAAGACATTTCATTGAAAAGGTAGCTTCGAACACAACTGGACAGAAGACAGAAACGTCCATGTGACAGGCGGCTGCCAAGAAAAATCCAGTCTTTAGTAGGGGATATGATCACCCCTGACTGCGTGGAAGGATTTACAACGTCTGTACATGCTGAGGACGAGGTTGTCAAGGAGCTATTGAGGCATCGCGGCACATTCCTCTTGTAGCGCCAATCGCAGCTGCGGAATCGTTGCTGGCGCCTGGTGACGTGCTGCCAAGCGTCTCCCGAGAAGGTCCCACACGTGTTCGATTGGATTTAGGTCCGGGGACCATGCGCTGAATATCTTCACTCTCCAACAGCTCTGCGACAGCCACTGTACGATGAGGTGTAGCGTTGTTGTCCATGAAGAGGAACTCAGGACCCACAGCTCCTCTAAACAGACGCACGTGAGGAAGGAGAACCTCGGTACAATAGCGGACTCCAGTGACTGAACCTCTTTGGAAGATGTGGAGGTCAGTACGGCTATCAAGCATGATACCGCCCCAAACGAGAACTCCGCCACCTCCAAACCGGTCTCTTTCGATGATGTTGGAGGTGTGATTGCGTGTTCCCTGCTCTCTCCAGATGCGTATACGTCCAGAATCGCTCGTTAGACTAAATCGGCTCTCATCCGTAAAGAGAACTCGACCCCATTCCTGATGTGTCCAGTTCTAGTGTTTCTGGCACCACAGAAACCGCAGTCTCCGACGAGCAGGCGTTAATGGCATACACCGTGCTGGTCGTCGTGCAAATAGACCACCTTTGTGCAGCCTCCTGGCCACGGTAAAACGCGATAACGGACGCCCAGTTGTCTGTTGCATGTGCCTTGCGATTTCTCCCGCTGTCTACCGTCTGTCTCTTCTCGCCTGTAGGACAATATACCGGTCGTTCGCCGCCGTGGTTGCTCGTGGACGACCACTGCTAAACTCTCGGACAGCTGTTCCTGTCGTTTGAAATGCTCACCAAGCTCGTGAAACGATTCTGTGAGCGATCCCGAACTCCTTGGCCACACTAGTCACACTTCGACCTTCTTCCAACTTCCCAATGACGCGACCTCGGGTAAAGTCCTCCAGATGTCGTCTACTGGATTGCTTGTTGGCCATATCACACGGTGGCAGCAACTCGACGTCGTTTAAACCGATGTACACTGTACAATAGCTTTCACCGAATTGCTTAGCGTACACCGCCCGTGTGCTTTATACCCATCCGACAATCCCCCTCCTACGTCATGCTGCATATATGCGCATGCCCTACCATACCGGACCCTAGTCT